>JARJDZ010004684.1:0-26589 GCA_030264555.1 Aleochara sp. GC000083 | reverse complement strand
AACTTTAAATGAATGAATTACCTTAATTTGCTTATAATTTCATTTTCTTCTTTTTCGTTTTGGTCGCCAGCGGTCCAGGAATTTTAAATACAGTGCTAAAATATTAATGCAATTAGTAAAGTAACATCCAGAAAACATACTCTTCAGAATGGAGAGATAATGATACTTACTGACATGTTGTGCAAATTGGACTGAACTTACAAAATACTAAAAAAATCACAAATTAAATGACTGGTTTTATTACTCTAGAATTTCTACTTACTGGATAAACAAACAGAGCAAACATATCCAATATCAATGAGTTCCCTGTGGCAAAAACAGGCTGCTCTGTAATCTACTTTTACTGGAGGAGGTAGCACCAACTTCTGTCTTATGGGTGGCTCTGGTAGAAAAACCCACTAAAAATATCCCATTAATTAATTGCTGAATATAATGGAATAATATTCTTACCAGAAGATATTGTAGAAGGCCTTGAATTTGGGGGACCTTTAAATAAAGCCCACTGGTGATATCACAACCTTGTTGAAGCAAACTGAGATGCTGATCAAGTGCACACACATCAATAACAACATTTTGTTTCTGTGCAGTAAAGAACACATTCATGTAGTTCATGTACTGTGATGCTGAATCACTACTGCCAGTGACAACCAAAATCCTACTGTTAATCTACAAATTAAATATTAAAGCAATTTTGCTTCCAATAATTGAATGATTCTGACCTTACAACCTGGAGGTTTTGTTCTATGAATTCTAGCAATATAACACAAAGCCATGGCTATTGCACCAGCAAGAAGAGATTCAGTGATAATTCCTGATGTTTCAGATGTTAAGATCTTTGCCAAGTTTTGTTTGACTGTCTTTTCAACCAAGGTGAACACTTCATACTGGCCATCAATTTGTCGAACATCCAACTGTTTGGAACTACCAGGGTAGATAAATTCACTGAAAACATGAATTTGGTGAATTAAATACATTGAGTTGAATCGTTAATTACCTTAATTTAGAATGGCATGCCATTACTGCTAGTTTATTCTGGGCTTTTTGCATCAGATGGGTGTTTGCAAATGCGATCACTGAGTCAACACATTGTGTGAGAATATGTGGATTATCCCTTAGGATTTTCTGACCGGGATTTGTATCCAAAACAATTACAAGTAGGCTGGAGTCGTCAGTGCTCTCAAAACGCACGTTCTTTTCCTGTTTTTCTTTATTATTTGCGTTTAAATCCATTTTGCCTAAAGCTATTCAAGGGACCAGAGACAAATAAATGAGATATCCTTGGTGGAAGAAAATATGTACCTCAGCCGTTAGTTTAACGTTTACCACCAGGGGGCGTTTCAGATTTAAATATTTGAAATTTTCCAATAACAAAAGTATGTATAATTGTTTGTTCCTAAAGTTTTTGCTGCTTATTTCAATTCCTTTGTATGATAAGTTCATTACTTATTACTTTATTTTGACAATGTTTAATTATAACCTATTATCATAAATGTCACAACTGTCAACATGAATTTTACATCACAATTTGTCATTTTTTTTATTTTTATATTGTGCGTGACATGTTGTAACAAAAATACAGCTGCAGGCCGCTTTGTGAACGTATCAAAAACCAATTGAATTTGCATTTGTTTATTGATGAAGAAAACTTGCAGAGTCGGTGGTTCCAAATTGAATCCGAAGAGTTTTGTTCAGCGCGTCTTATCGAGAACGTCAAACGGTCGCCAAAGTAGCCAGAGTGGCCTTTCCGAGTCAAAATCGTCCCTGCCCGAAGGCGAAAAGGACCCCCATCACGTTGAAGGAAACGCAGCGGCTATGGATACGCCGGACGATCGGTCGAAATTGTCCTCATCGGTGAAATTTCAGTCGGAATTGTCGCTGCTCAAGTCGCAGATCGACAGCCTACAAATCTCCGTGAGCCAAATGCAAGACGACAATGACCAGAAGGAGCGCGCGTTAGCGGCGCTCGCCAAAGAAAAGGAGCAACTCGCGCTCGACCTTAAGAAGCAGAGACGCTCCAACGTGAATCTGAAACAACAGCTCGAAGACGAGCGCAATTTCTATTATAAGGAAAAGGAGCAGTATTGCAACGAAATGAACAACTTCAAGAAGATTAAACAACGCTCCGAGCGCTCGAATCGATCGGAAAATAGCGGCCACAAGCGTCGAGAAAGCTCTGAAAAGATGCACACAGAAGTCAACGAATTGAAAACGACGCTAAATCAAACGCTGGAAGCGAATTACAATTTAAGTGTCAAGTTCCTACGCATGAAGAATACGAAACTCAGTCTTAAGAAGCAGTTGGAAAAGGTCAAAGAGCGCCATGAGAAATCGATGGGCTACTACAAAACGAAAATGACTGATTTTAAAGTTCAAATTGAAGCTCTGGCTCAGGAAGAATTTCGCAAGCCAATTCCGCCATCAAGTAAAAAGTATTTGCATGTTAGTAACCCCATTCCGGGTTTCAATTACTCAATTCCAACTCTATTCTTTGCTTTTATGCTTGTAGCTGCTAAAGCACAACGGGGCGCTTATCCATGATAATCTCCAATTGCAATCGGAAATCGATCGACTCAACGCCGAAGTGGAACGGCTCAAATTCATCGATATCCGCAACGAAACCAATCGAAAACTGAAGCTCATCCATCACAACGCGAATCCATCGCCGGTTGCTCGGATAGTCGAAAGCAATAGCAAAACGAGTTCAATATGTCCCAAATGCAAGGGCAGAAAAGCCGATAATTCATATCGGACTAATAGTAGCACCTCGCCAATGACGACAATCGAAACGAAGTCTTTCAAGTCACGATACTCGCAAACTCCGACAACACATCGCAGTAAAAACAGCGTCAATGTACACAACGAGAAACATAATCGCCGTCATAAAGAGCACAGACATCATACTCCAAATGAGTGTGAAGGACATGCAAATTTAAAGCGTGAAGAAGATATCAAAATGGCTCCGAAAACCGCAAATGAGGTACGATCGAACTCAAAGTTCGATTTGATGACCATTTCGAATTCGAACATGACGAGCGTGAACGGTGATGCCACCCCTTGCGGGGGCAGTTCGGTAAGTCGAGAGGCGGCGAATAAATATGGCGCAACGAGATCAGCACCGGAAATTGTCATGCGCTACTTAGAAAAGATATGACCACGCTTGCAATTGGCTGTTGTTGAGTCAGCGTGATTATCTATGCATCCTACTTTGATTGTAACTGTTTTTTTAATACATACACTAAGCACTAATCTTACTGATAACGTAAAAATCAAAAAATAAAGTGTAAGTAAAAATTGCATGAAATGGAAGCATGATGACATAGGCAACCCAATGGACACGTACACGAAAACAAAGCATACATTTACAATTTTAATTTTTTTGTTAGAAAACAAACGGTACTAAAATTTGCACTATATTTAGTTTACATTTATGCCTGTTTTTAGATATTTGGCGATAGAAATTTGCAATTATCGTGGCAACAATGTTTGTTGTGAGCGAACAAATGGGCGCGAGCGCGTCTGTTGCCGTACATACCCGATCGTCGTTCATTTCAACTTCGGGTCTGGCGTCTGTAAACCCGACGAGCAAACACCGCCATTTGCCCGAGTCTCATCATTGGATTGTAATCGTGCAAAACTCTTCAGACGCCGGCCGATTAGTCACGTGCGATTATCACAAATCCTCAAACATCTTCACATTATCATGGCTGACGAATATTTTTTCGGTAAGTTTACCCCGTTGGGGCCCTGTTAAATCACGTTTTGCTTGTATTTCGGGATTACACAAGTTGCTAGGCGGTAAAAGGTTATCCAGTGGACATGTTAGCGACCGGTGTTTTTACGCGCCATTTTTAGAGATGCGGTAAACACCCAACGAAGCAATCGAAAATAGCGCCTGAAATACATCGGCGATGCTAATACAAAACGACGCGGTGTGCAAATGATCGCCTCATCAGTGTTTTTCGTGTTTTAGCTCTGACGTTGGAAGGCGCCAAGGCTAATGAAGTGTGGGACCCAGAGACGAAGAGCGCCGATGAATACCAAGGTGGACACAAGCTGATCATCAAGCAGGCCCTGCTTGGCCCCGACGCCAAGGAAGGCGAAGTCAATGTGGTGCAAGTGGAGGCGATGACCTGGAAGGAGTCTACCAAAATCCCGGTTGCCATCCTCAAGGCGGGAGCGGCCAACAGCCAGGTGCAGCTGGACCTCTCCTTCCCAGACCCGCCAGTCACATTCAGCCTGGTGCAGGGCAGTGGCCCGGTGCATCTCATCGGCCACCACCTGATCGGCGGGCCCGTCGAGGAGTTCGACGACATGGACGAGATGGAGGAGGAGATGCTCGACGAAGACGATGGCGAGGATGGCGCGGTAAGTGTCGACGAGATTCGTACACTATAAGGCGCAGGGTTGTTGAAGGCTTTCCGTTAATGCATGTCCCAAATCGTACATCGCCGTAGTGACCGCAATGGCGAACGTATGTTGCAGGGAGTGAAGAAGCGAAAGCTTGAGAGTATCGAGGAGCTTGAGGTGTGCTTGTTGGCGGCGGACTGAGACGCGACGCTGTACTCATTAAACAATCTGTTGGGTTTTGCAGGAAGAAGATGAGGATGAAGATGAGGGACCCAAGAGCAAAAAGGCGAAGACAAACAACTCGAGTGCCAAAGGAAAAGGGCCCGCTGTAAAGAATAATAAAGCGAAGAAGTAAACGCGTGTACAGGAGAGACAAATATCATCACTTTAAATTTCCCCCTCAACGTTTTTGGCGCATATGATGCTGCGGACTGGACGATCAGTGCGTGCGTGGAGCAAACGGCAGCAGCTGCATGTGGATGGTCTTCAACAATACATCAATGGACTGCATTTTATAATCTTCATAGCCATAAGATAATTTAGGACGTTATTTTCGCATTCAGTTTCTTTGGTTGGTGGTTGTAATGACGCGACTGCAACGACACCCAACGGTTCATGCATCAACACAATCTCATTAATATTTGTGTAAGTTTCGTACGAAAATTCCTACTTTACATTTTAAAATACACGTTGATTTTATGAAGTTCGTTCGTTCGTTCGTTTCGTGAACGTGCCAAGTATAATATATACTTATCTATTCGTAAGTGTTTAAGTATATAATATGCATAGGAGGTGTACAAGCATTCATATGGACATTTTTTTGTTGTGTATTTTGTTCATCAAATATTGGGCTCTGTATAAGTTATGAAATTTTTGATAAAAGAACTGATAAATGCATTAGTAATTCGATATTAATGCACACTGACTGTCATTTCTCCTCTATATTCGGGTTATATTTTGTGAGTAAAAAAATCAATAAAGTTTGTTGAATTTAAATTAACCTCGAGAAAATAATGAGTTCATATCATCTTTGTATTGTCTATGGATGCAACGAGCGCTAAATGACAAACTGAATTGGTTAATGCGCATGCGTAGTTGCCATATGAACTCATTCGATAAAGAATTTAATTTTCATCGTATTAACTAATTGTCTTTTCAAATCGCGAAAGGTAAGATAAACATATCAGTGAATTTAATATTATTAATTTTGTATTAATTGTAGCTCGTTACTTTTCGTATTGAAACGACGTGATGAAATTGTTATTGTGACATAACCTCGTTGTGAATGTTTTGAGTGGTATCCGGCATTTGGACAAATCATATCAAAATTGCTTGTAAAAATGTCGCTGACATCCAAGGTGGTGCTCTGCACGGCTTGCATCACCTCCGCGAGCATTATTGGCTACGTCCACTACAAGCAGAAGCTCGATCGGTGCGTACAATACGAAATCATTAACTTGTTTTTCATGTGGTTTTTCATGTGATTCCTGCAGTGCCCGATTACACGAGGGTGTCCTGCGAGATATTGAGCGCCAAAGGAAGAAGGCAGAGAACATCCACAACGTTCAGCGACAACGCGACCTGGAGAACGACATTAAAAGTTTCAAGCAAACCGAGGAGTTGAAGCGAGAAATGTGGAGTTAGCCGTGAAGAGGTCGCCACCATCATCACCAGTTCATTTCGAGATCAACGTTCATAGAAAGTTCAACAGTTGAGTATTTTCGATAATCAAATTAAATATATTGTATCAAAATAGCTAATTATCAAAATAAGTGCTCTCTCTCTCTCATTCGCTTACGTTGGCGTTACGTTTTCTATGTCATTACATTGGTATCATCAAAGTGGACGCGTCTTCTTGTGTCCAAATTGCTGAATCCCAGAGCGAAGTTTTTGTGTAGCTCTTCGACGGACTCGCTCAGATATTGATCTTCGTAATATTTCTTGTATTTTCGGATCAGCATGTAGCAACTCACCAGAAGGATGATTTGAATGAGCAGCCAGACGAGTATCAATCCTATTAGCAAAGAATAATCCACACAAACTTCGTTGTTTAAGTAATCTGCAACAATCAACGATGAGAATCTCCATGGTAACAAAATCTTATGTCATACTAACCAAACCCAGCCACCAAAATTTTGTTATTTTCTCCATAAACCAAACGATCCGGCTTTGTATTTGCATTGCGTACAATGAGCGTGTACTCTAATGGCATCCGAATAATTTTTGGTTGATTGGAATCCCCTGAGGTAATAAAATCAGTGCGATTTATCGATTTGATCGCTACTGAATTATCACCAAGGGATGATTTTCGTTTCACACGATTATAGAACGTTTCCCCGCCGCATTCCACTTCAGGGCATTTACCCTGACAGAATTGCACCATTACACTGAATCGAATCACATTCGACGTGGAAAATTTAAACGCTTGAAACGTTGATGTTAGCCGAATACTGTCATCATCTATAATTTTTGTCATGCCAGGAAAAACGTCCAAATTCGTGGGGCATCCTCTATCATCCAAAAGGAGGATTGAATCCTGACCAGTTTCGGTCATGGCGACAAGATGCCCGGCCCAAATATCATAGCCACCTACAATTTGTTGTTTTTCAATATGAAAACTTATTAAAAGTTATAACTTACTCTTTGCCGGACGCATTTCAATAACGAGTTGCAATTCGTCTCCAATTTCGGTGTCTCCAACCTGATTTGCACTTAAATCGATGATTTTCATCTCAACTGTCGGTTGATTCGGAAATGTCGTGTTGATATTCGTGCTGCCACTGTGCTCGCTATCTCTGAAATTGAAGAACCCAGTAAATATTTGAGAGAAATAGTTGAATGTTGGAAATTACTCTGTGATATTGTAGCCGGTTCCTAGGACGACGTTGTTTTCAGTATTATTTCCAAAAATGCAACCAACTTTAATGATTCTATCCGCTTGTGTTTGCACCAAAGCGTTGTATTGAAGCACCATGGTCGTCGCATACAACGTTCGATTGATAGGGCTGTTTACTTGTAGAATTCCGCATTTATTGACTTCGAGAGGGACGCGCAGCTCGAGATGTCGGGATTTATTCCCGAGAACATAACAATCGGAACTCTCGGAGAAGCCTTTCATATACAATTTCCCATTGAATGCGACGTCCGTGTTGTAATCAATTTGCATTGCGTCATGACTACAAGCAACACTTACTACAAAACATAACAAAATGTTGAGATTGTTCATTTTCCATCAACAAATTCGCTTACTATTCAAACATGGAGCTTTCTCGTAATATATCGCTCCTCGGTATTCCCTCAGGGATTTCGGACCATGTACCTTACTATTCTCACTATGAATAAGGCACTGATACTGCTGGCTCGTCATCGTCGTCTTGAAACTGGGAATCAGTGAGAATCCACGGCATCGGAATGCTTCGAAATCGTCGCATTCCCGTTGGCATTGAAATCGCGTCAGATTATAGTAAGTAGCATCCACGTGTGTTAGTATAACATCCGGGTACTCTTCATATGCACAATATTCGTTCGTAACAGCTGAAATCCAACATTGCAAAACATTAGAAGCATTGCTTTCGTATAAAATCAGGGACTCACGTTCATTGCATTGGTTCTCAAAGTATTCATCGTCGTAACCGGAAACTCGGAAGCTCTGAGGCGACAGGAAGCGGTCCGAATTGCTAAGAACACAGTCACCAAGGATCTGACTTTGGCGTTCTGGATAGTAGTAATCGCTGGTGATCGAATTGATGGGGATTTGTCGGAATTTTGCTGATCGACATGGAAATGATTGCTCGTTGAAGCAGTTCTCGTAGCATTTTTGGCGTGTTTGCGGTGTCGGCAGACGATTCGTGTTGTTGCCCACCAGGGTGGCCGCTGGTATGCGTTCAATTACCCACAGTTTATTGCAGATATTGCCTAAAATCAATCGAATGATAATGATGGTACTCAGAATGGCAACATCAACTTGCGTAATTGCTTTTCTATCCCAGTTACATAAATTACTGTTTAAAAGTCTCCACATTTGTTGCGCCATTAAACAAATCAACTTTTTATACCTTTATCACCCTTCTGAAGAGAATTTTACAACCAAATAAAACATGTTAAAGGGATGATGCGTTGTGTGTTGCCTAAGTTGATATCAACAAATTGTTGGTTTTTCTTTTAAATTTTATACTTACTTGAATAACAGGATTTCCTGAACCAGGCTACATCCGTATCGAAGAGTGTTTCAGCGTCTTGGATGCCGAGGGGCTCATCAGTGAGTGAATAACACGACGCATTCGAATAGGACAGCACGAAACTGCTGCATTGGTCGGACAACCTGCATCGGCGAATGCACTCTGTGACGATGCCATCCAAAGGATTACGCGTTGAATACAAGAAGTTGATTTGTATATTGTAGGCAGGACGCAGTCCGAGGATTTTCTCGAAGCTTATCTGGCTTGGTATCGGGCAGTTGATATTGGCACCTGTCAAAAGAAAACCCAATTAGTCCATCGTACATTTAACACTATCCAGACATACAATAGGAAGAATTAAGCAAGTTTAAAAAACTGAACAAAATGGTAAATATCCAGGGGTTGATTTGATGTATAATCGGTTGCCTACGTTGCTCTGAACACATTTTCACTTGTTTTCGATGAAAAAATAAATAGGAATAATAACTTTTCACAATATTAACAAACACTGTAATTGGTGTTTTCATGCATATTGCTGCCCGGCAGTTGGAATTGTTTTTTGTTATCGCTTATCAGTGATATCGACAACAATTATGCATGCACGTATGAAGTCATGTTCGATTTGAATATTTGTTAATACAGAGGACACAATTTTGGTCACTGGGCACTAAATACTTGGATGCAAGTGATGCGTTATTGGCCGACGCATCCTTATATGAACTTGTCGCACACCACACTCATCACTCGGCTTGTCCGAAATGGTGGAAAGTGGAAAGAAATAATAAAATAAATAAATGCGGTAATATGGTGCGTATGTGGTGGGTTTCGACCGTCTCCGCGGAACGTTCAGCACGCGCTTGCAAAAGTTTAGGCGGTGTATGCGTCGCGATTGCGCCTGCCGCTTTTTTTTCAACATACGTCCAACAATATCATTTTACCATTGATGTAATATGCACCTGTAAGTGAAGTGCAACAGTCAGTCGTGGAATCGGATGGTACTCGCTGCTATTCTCCGGCATTACGTAAGTGACCTTGGACTATTTTATCCTTGCCATTATTTCTGTGCGAACGTGCGCGGACGACAAATGCGTTAACAAATTGTCGAACATCGCCTCATGGAGAGCGCATCGTTGCTAATGAACGAAAAGAAAAGTGTTAGAGTAGTGGACATTGTATTGAATGTTTACTCACCGCGGTGGAAAATCAAAACGTTCCTGATTAATAAATAATGACTGNTCGTGGAGAGCGCATCGTTGCTAATGAACGAAAAGAAAAGTGTTAGAGTAGTGGACATTGTATTGAATGTTTACTCACCGCGGTGGAAAATCAAAACGTTCCTGATTAATAAATAATGACCGGTTCAAGTTTGTCAACTATTTTGTTATATTCGACAATATGTCAAATTTCAACGTTGGCTTAAGTCGATTACCGGTATTGCAGTAACACATTGAGGAATTAAACGACGAATTGCGAATGATAATGGGCGAATTAGATATCATTAGCAAATAATAAACTATTCATTACATGCATCGATGATTCCCCTACGTCGATGGCATCGTAGAAATTATAACCTAAAAATAAAACTTTTAAATTATGTCAAAATATGTACGCAATCCTTCGACGGGTTTCTTCATGGAAATTACCTATCAGCGAGTGAATATGTAGCAATTCTATTTAGGTCGGCTATTTTGCGCGTTATCAATCGCGTAACATATTTTTATGTTTCACAGGTTTTGCAGTTATCAATTAGCCCTTGAAATTTTCACAACGCAATATGCAATGCCACCTCAATTATTAGCTTGTAATAGTTTAATAACACTCCACTTTTAAATAGGCATTTAACCTTATTATATACTTTATATAGCTAAAATTAAATTTTATTATAGGTTAGAGTTTAGGAGATAGCAAAGAGGGAGTAATCTCATTACTCCCTCCAGGGGGGTTGGAAACTAAGAATGTTATTCGATGGTGCTGCCCCAGTGGTAGGGTTGCAAACCATCCGCAATTAATTATTTCAAATTGCAAACTTGCAAATTACGCTCATGTTGTGCAAATAGTCCAGGCGAATGCACAGAACAATGATTGCTCCATTCGGATCGAGATGCAGGTATTTGCAGTAGGTTTTATCAAGTTGGCGAATGATGCCGAGCGTAATACGTGCAAAAGATAACGAGAGCGCATATCAAGAAGGCCATGAAACTCATTATGCGTGGCTATGCTAGAATCATTTGTTCTACTTTTGCAGCCTTTTTTACGATCTGCATCTCGTATTGTTCACGGTGCTGTGCAATTCTCGTGACGACACATTATTGGCGATCTATTTTCGATTAATTTTATGCGTTTTGTGCAAGCGCTCGTTATTTGGAGCACCAATATAGCATCGACATTTGCATAATGAGACTATCGATACGACAATATTAATTGGAGTTTATTGCGGAATTCGGCAACAGTCGAGGCGAAATGATCGTAGGAAGTGGACCCCACGCAATGATGCCTTATTTTGAATTATGTCATTGTGTTGGCTGCCGAATAATTTTTAAGGAATGCAGAAATTGTTGTTAAACGAAAGTGAAATTATTAGTAGTCAACGTGATGAAATAATAAATGGTAATGTTAGATATACTGTGGAGGAAATGCAAATTTAAATGCAAATTGAAGTAAATACGAGACAGGAAGTTATATTGCATCAAGTTCTTGAATGAGAAATGAAGAAAATTCATGGCTAGACTTGTAATATAGGCAACCCATTACACATCCATAATTGATTTTTAACGTATCTGTCCAATGTGACTATTTCGACTCTGTTCAGTTCGTCAGCTGACGACAAATGTGATTCATTAATCAACTTGTAGTGCGTCTTTTATTAACAATTCCTGTGCAAATGTTCCCGTGGGTGTTAATAAATATTAATGAAGCGTCTGATTAACGACAGTGACACATTTTGCAGTTCTATATTTAAAAACTAACCTAAAAATAATTTATTCGTTGATAAGTTATTAATTATTTCGTTTTTCAGGATATTAACTTAACACAATGGCGGACGAATCAACAAAATCGACGTATGAACGTATGGGACCATTGGATTCGAAGGTAATGATTGATTTGATTTTTCGAATCATCGTGTACCGGTTCATCTATAACATTGGGAAGACAATCTACAATGTTATCAAGAAGAGATATTGGCCCCCTACCGATAATACCAACGCAGATGGCGAAAAGGATTCGCTTTTGGAAGTGAAAGAAAAATGGCTCTTGGAGCGAATGCAATCGTTGGAAAACAAATCTGGCGATAACGACAACGTCGAAGACGGCGCTGATAAAGCCAAATTTGATTGATCGCAACTTTCTACGGTTAGTTTGCGAGAGCAAACAGCACTTATATTCCTTTCATTTAATTTCTATCTGTGAGTCGGCGTAGAACTGTTTGTAGTTGATTTGTTTGCGTTTGTTAAACGTTCGTTTTGAAAGGCTTGTGAATTCGTTGTAACTCACACACTTTTCCTATTTGTTGCAAATTCATAATGTTTCAATTGTAAGTCCTTAAAATGCTTCAAACATTTGAAAGGTACCTGTCAATCACGCTCAGTATTTACATACAAATATGGAAAGACTTTATTGGTGTAGATGTAGATTATAAGGATTAATTGCTGTACAAAGCAGGAATCTGGGTTAGCACACCAAAAGCAACAAAAATCGAGAGTTAAGGAGTGGGCCTTAGGAATTTCGCCAAAATTTATGGCCTCCCAGAGTAATTTCACTTTTATTGTTGGAATTCTCCAAATTTGGATGAATCTGAGGTTTTATATTTCACTTTTGAGTCAATTAACACCTGCAGATTGAAACGAAGTTAAAATGCAATTAATTAGCAGAAACTATGATTATGCAAATGTAAATACAAAACTAATTAATATTGATGAAACTCTTCGGTTGCAAAGCGATTCAAATGCTGAATAACAATTAGTTGGACATAAAATATAAATCAGAAGTACTAAAACGGCAAGAGGAAGTGTGCTACGTTAAATGGTTTGTTAAATTTTATGGGCAGCTCCAATTTATGTTGTGATGGTATTTTGCTAAGTAATAATTTAAGTTCGACTGGTAGTTATGAGTTAGATTCTTTTGTCTCATTGGTTGTTTGTCGTTTAAAATATGTTAGTGATTCATTTTGTGTGATTCAGATCATGCTTCCAAGTTTAAGCTCTTTGTTATGGTAGTTTTAAGCTTTTTATTGTATTTTTGAGTTTGTACCGTGTGTTCTATAGGATTTTAAGTATTGGATTGATTGTTTCCAATAGAATATGCAGAAATGTATTGGTCATATTCCAATTGGAATTTAGTTCATTAGTTATTCATAGAGCTTTCAAGACACTTGAAGCAGATTGGAGCTGCATATTCGAGTATTGCAATAGACTTTTCATAAAGCGCAAATTTCAATTAACAACGAATCGAGTGCTAGCTAGATGGAATATTCAAATGATTGAACATTCAGGGACTGAATGACTCACACCCACAGCCTCTCAGAGCACGTTTGAGTCAGTCTGAGTGCCGTTTCCATTCTTTATAATTACGCGTATGCTTTACACTTGGCCGATCTCGTGCTGTAAGTGCTTTATGCTAGTCACTTGCATAAATACTGTTTTTATACCAGGAGCGCGCGTGCGATAGAGACGCACGTCGTGCAAGCTTCCACTTGGACGTCGTCGTCGTCGACGTCGCCGTCGCAGTCTTGTAATGCGCGAGAAAAGAGTTGAAAGAAAGAAACGCGCACACAACGCACACCAACGCCCGAATGCATGCATGCATGTTACGAACGCGCAAGAGACGCTGTGTGCGGAGGCAGTTGAAAAGTTTAAGGAGAGTCAAGTTATATTGTCTGAGAAGACGGCGTGATCGTATCGGAACACCGTGCTCCGTTCAGTTGAGTTACGTTTCTCACTTGACGTGCACCACAGACAATTTGTACTCTACGACGCGACGTGAAGTTTGATACCATTCTCGCTGATTTGCAGCAGTTGATGGTGCGAATTAATTTGATTAATCCAGCGGGATAATTAATGCCGATGAAACGTGCGCCGCGATCGGCGATTGATTAAGAAGGCGCGACGCGCGCTAATGATGTGAATGTTAATGAAAAGGAGGCTGCGCCCGATTGCTCGTCGTCGCACAGTGTGAATGTACTATATTAAGACGCGATATATTCCGGTGAAAGTCATCGCTTCTCTCATCGTTGGGGCGCATTCGTAAAAAACATGTGAATACTTGTCTGCTCAAGACTTTACACGGCCCGCGCGAGCAGAGACACATCCGGAGTCACACTCGTGGTGCATGCACCACCTCGACCGCAACAGCAAGATATAGGATTTGAATTTCTCGGCGTTTCGTCCGTGCGAATCGTTACGACAATCGGGCACGTTTGCAAGTTTATTGCACCTGCCGAGCCGCGGCTTTTGGGTTACTGTGTCTTCTTCCTCTCCCGTTTCTTCGCGCGATTGTCTGCTCGCTGGTCGCGCGCGCGATCCGCGGCTTTCATGCGCGGTGCATGCCCTACGGACATGCTCCTCTCGCAGCTTCTTCGTGCCCGCTTGGACGCTGAAGACGACTTCGTACAAAACTGTTAGTTGACTCGGTGCGCGTTTTTTGGCAAGTGCGCCGCCAACAAACGTCCAACAGTTCATTCAACATTGCTTGCGGATTGTACCAATTGTAAAGGTGAGTTTGATTTATTTCGAAATTGAATTTACAAATGTGGATTGTGCTTGAGATGGCGTTGAATTCAAATGTGAATGTCACGTTATTGTAATGATAAAAAATGTATGCTGTAACTGTTTGCAATAGTGATTTCTCATATGTTGACTGTAAATATTCATGTGAAATGAAAAATATGGCTTGAACAAAGCAGCAATGAAAGTACATCAGATGCACTTGGTTCGAGGTCGGCGAATGACAATGAAATTAAACAATGACTGCAATATTGTTACAACTGCACTAGTTGTGCGTTAATTGCCATAGATAGCATTCAACCTTCCTCTTTACAAACGAATCGATTTATCATAATCGCAATAACATTGAAATAATCATTGATTGACTTATCTCAAAGAACAGTGTTGAAATATATTATTTAACAATTAAATTCTAATAATGGGCGCTTACATTTAGCCAGGCATTTTGTTAATTGCCTCGAGGATTAATTTTTTAATAATATTCGTTCTGCTGCTTTAATGAAAACAATAATTCGTGCTATTATCGATGACGGAACGCAATTGCAGTTCTTTAGATTACGCTACGCGAGATTTATGTTATTTTGATGCTGTTAAATGTACAATAACAATGTACATTAATGCAGCCTTAGTGTTTATTTACTCGCTGCTTATTATTACAATCAAGCCAGATGTTATTCTAATTGCGTAATCAATTACTCGCTTGGTGAATTAAACATTTTACAATTTGAAGCGGTCTTATCGCTGATAGAACTTCGTAAAACTAGGAATCATTTGTGTAAATTCGTGAAGATTCACGGAAATGTTGATGAGACCATCTCTCAACATCAATTTCAAAACATACGTTTGTTGTTATTGTTTGTATAGAAACGTGTACTAAACGAATAATTAATTACTGAATTGATTACAAAACTTTACACTGCGTACAAAAGGAAGCCATGAACGTGAACCTCACGTCCATTCGTTGGTTTTTTGTTTATTATTTGCGGTATATTTGCATTCGCGGTTCGGTGCCTGACGCATAAAAATCCACGAATGATTCATGCGCCTTTCAAACGCGACTCGAAAGATTACGAATTCAGTTTGTCAATAATGCGTAAACGTGAAAAAATCGTATTTTCATGTAATTCATGTGATGGATGCGCTTATCAGCTGTCGACACATAAAACCACCAACGCAGCAACAACAGTATCATACGTACGTGCAACTGCTTGTAAGTACATATAATTGAGGCGATTATCACTGATGTAAGTTGTTGGCACAGAAACATTTGGTATGTCTCATCCGCACTCGATAAGTCGGAAGGCATCTGAGTGGTCTGCATTTCCTGAAACAAAACGAAGCCGGTTTAGTTTAGTTTCTGAACTAATCGTGTTGCAAGAGTTTCGTGCAAGTTAAAAATAACGTTTTCAAGTGCTACAATTCACCCATCAATTCGAAGACTTTCCATTCGGTTTCCACTCAGCTTGCTGTTTTCATCCGGTTTCTTACTTGCAATTAGGAGTTTGAAAATAAGAGCAGTGAATTAGCTTCCATAATGGATCCAGATAATAACGACAGCACATACAGTGAAGAGGTTTCCATTTCGATGGAAAATGCAGACGTGCAGCCAACTGAAGAAAATGTAATCTTATTTAATTACGCAAAATTGACGGCTAAACAATAGACTCACCGTTAATGATGGAGGGTAATTAATATTCCTTTGTTTTATTGTGTTTACAGTTGGCGGATGATATGGCTTCGGACAGGACAGTGGCCGGATGCCTTCTCAACGGCGGCACGAAGCTGCCAGTACGACGCAGTAACAGTAAAAACGGCCTCATGCAGACAGCAACTGCCAAATTCTACGTGAACAACAACGGTGCAATCGCAAATGGCACTCAATCCAATTACAGTGCAGGGGTGAAAACAAACGGTCACAGTTACTCCAGGGAGACGGCAAGGAACGATGAGCTGCTCGTCAAGTGGAAGCAGAAATTCGAGGAGTCCGAGGAAAAGCGCAAGAAGCTCATATCTGAAAATGAAAAGTGTAAGTAACAAGTCAAATGTTTTTCTAACAATTTTCACATAGGCAACTTTTGATACATTCAATCATTTGCCTGAAAATTATTTCTTGGTAAACATTCATTGTCAATTATTGACAATATTTTTCATTGAGATGTCATACATTATTTCGTACCTTTTAGCGAAACGCAGCCTGCAGGAAGCCGACAAAAAATGTCTCAATCTGCGGATGAAGAATGAAGAGCTCGAGACCGAACTCTTCGAGAAGAATGAGAGCCTTGCCAAATTAACGACCGCATCGAAAAGTCTATTCAAGGAGTACGACGCCCTCAAGCATCAATATGAAACTGAAACCAGTGCCATGAATAAGTACGTCGCGAATTGTTCATTGTGAGGTTTTGTTAATTGTTTTCTTACAGAGCTTTAACTGACGCGTCGCATTGGTACAAAGAGAACAAAATCCTTCGACGTCGAACGTTGCTCTTGGATGCGGATTCGGTGGATGAAGGTGTCGATGCTTGCGAGCCAAGTTCCGACTCAGATTTGGATAATCTCAAGGAATCGGTCCGCACACTTAGTCTTGAGGTAGCACAACTTCAGGCCGAGTTAAACTCATCCAAATTGGGAGAGTTCGAAACCAGTGAACAAAATGCTCAATTAGCACAGGTAATTTAATAGTTTTAGTTGCTGTCACATGTTACTGAGGGCGCCATATGCGTTCAATTAAAACAGGGAGTAATGTCATTCTTTATTCCCCCTACTCTTTGAGAAGGAGAACATTAACATAGGCAACTTCTCATGCACATTTTTGCAGGAATTGGAGGAAGAGAAGCAACGCAACGACAAATTGCAACGTGAACTTCAAGAATTGACGCAGAGCCATGAACAAATTATTCGTGTTTCAACGATTATGAAGCGCGAACTCGAAGAGCTCAAGGAAATGGCGAACAACCACAAGGTGAACGCGGAAAATCTGCGGAAAGAGGCGAATGATTATAGGAAGGAGCGCAATGTGCTTGCACATCAGAGCACGGTACTCATGGAGGGCATTGATAATCTTAACAATTTACTCTTGGTGCAAGAAATTGAGGAATTAAAGAGCACCTTGGAAGAGGAACGCGCCAACCATCAAATGGAAGTTGATGCATTACAAGTAAGAATACAAATAATTTTTGTGATTATTTATTAATGATTTTGCTTGCTAGGAGAAAGTTGAACAAAAGGATGAAAACCCTCAAGTGGAAATCCTAGAAGAGCGTCTGAAACTTGTAGAAGCTGAACTGAAGCACGCTTTGCAACGAGCTGAACATGCGGAAGAGAAATTGAAAGCTCCACCACCGCCGCCACTGCCCCCAGCAGCTCCTCCACTTCCACCAGTCATGGCTCCACCCGTGGTGCCTCTACGCGTTAAGAAACTGTCGAGGACATCTCCACCACCAGTCGAAGTCCCCCAGGTGCTCGAGAAAGAAGAGAAGAAACCAACAGCGAATGGTGCTGGTGTTAACGATGAGATAATCAACCAGATCAAAGGTGGTATGTTTACGCTGCGTAAGGCAAAGGCCGAAAAGAAAGAGCGTGAGACACCAAAGGCTGTCTCGGAGATGCTCAACATTTTGGGCAGTTTGCGGCGAACGAATCGCAATCGAATATCCCTCACGCCTGCCAGTTATGGTGACGTCCAGTTATAGTGTATTTATTCATTGTATTATTCTCTTTATATCGCCCTCTTTTACGTACTATACTTATAATATTTATAACGTTTTACTAATTAAACTCTACTATAACATTTGTTATATAAATGGCAAGGGCTGCACGTTATTCTTGGATCTTCAGATGAATCACTGATCTGAAATATTTAGTTGGGGATTAGTAAAAATAGCACAAACGACAATTATTTTCGTTTGTGAATTATTTTCATCAGACTACCTTGAAATTACTGGTTGCTGCCGTATCTATTTTGAATTAATGAGAACTTTTAAAGACTTCAAGGTCACATCAGTGCTGCCACTCGTGGAATTACGGGATATTACAGCGAATGTGCCAAATGTTTACAAGTGTTTGTGGCGAGTGGCCCGTGTTTCCCTGCTGTACAACATGGATTCTACAAAGTTCCAACTGGTGTCAATTCGCCAGGATATCACAGAAAGTAATCTTCATTTGAAAGCTATAATCCAGGTGAGTTGGCCACACGTTTTATTTAGAAATTCCTTTTTCCACGTTGTCACTCATCAGCTTCTTAATAACAATAGACAACCAAACTAGATAAACGTTAGTTCAGAGAAGTTACGCATGAACAACAACTACAGCGCCCCCTACGGCTTGTGCAATAGTAAAGCGAATAATTATTTTTAAAATTTGTTTTGTTTTAGGATACGAATGCATGTGATGGACCCTTAACAAAACTGAATACATTGAATAGTGCAGGCCGCTCGAAAATATCCGAACTTCGTAAATTCATTGACAAATTCTCGGATATCGCCAAAGATTCCAAAAGTCCAGAACTAATGAAGGAACTCGTCTTGTACCGCGAACAATTATCAAGGTATATTACTAATTGCATTCTAATAAACAGTCTTACTGTTAATTAATGGTAGTTCAATGGATCTGTTTAAAAAGGCAAATATCAAATCGATGGTTGCTATTGAAAAATCAACAAAGGAAGAGCTTCTTCGACCGAGGGATTCAGAAAGTGCATTGAGGCATCGTCAAAAGCGCGATAAGGAGGAGTTGGTCAAAGTTTCGTCCAGTGTAACGGATCAACTGCTATCTATTAGCAGGCAACTGGCGGAAACCACGAAAAAAAGCGCCGAAACGTTGGACTCGTTGGTGGTCTCCTCAGATAGCGTAATTGGGACACAGGAAGAACTAAAAGTTACTTCCGACACGATTACGCAGAGCGGGAAACTGTTGGCGAAGTACGGCCGCCGCGAATTCACTGATAAGATGCTGATGTTCTTTGCATTTGCGTTTTTTGTTGCGTGCGTCCTGTACATCGTGCGTAAACGCTTGTTTTAATGCGATGAGATATCCGTTGATCAATTCCAATATGTGGTAAATTATTATTTAATTTTAATTATTTGTTGGTATGTTTACAATCCCTAAGCTAAGAGATATGATGTGAAAATCGAGTTATAAGAAACTGGGACAGTTCAGAACAGATTTCAGATGCATAATCATTTACGAGTAATTATTAAATGATTTACAGCTGAATTTGGCAATATTTGCTTACAATGTATTTACATTATGGTTCAACGACATATCGGCAGTAAACTAGCATGTGATCAGCATGCGCGTGGTGCGTTCATGCGTGTAAATTAAAGTTATTGCTTCACGTTCAAGATTTGGCAATCAATCAGTATGGACAAACTGCTGCACCTGGTCGGCCGGGAAACGCCAACTTATCGATGGAGTGAATGCGACAGATTGCTTTGTATCGGTCGCCGCCTCCAGCTTCCGCAGGAACTTCTTGACTTCGTCCATAATCTCGTGGTCGTGAGTATCCAAAGAGTATGTTCCACAGCGGGGATGCTTCGCACGTTATCAAAATTGCGCTGATTGCAAAGACGAAGACGAGAAGCACCGAAATTGATGTCATTGCGACTAATTTACTGAATTGAAAACTTGTTCTTACTTCACTGCCACCCAACTGGTGATTTTAACTCGACTAAACACGCTTTTCCAAATTGGCTGTATTTATATTGGGAGCACTTGCGACTCTAGAGGATGTTGCGCGCGAATCGATTTGCTTATATTCTCCCGAAACAAAGCACTTCGTGGAATTTTTATCTCAAAATTGCGCGCACATCCCACACTTGTAATATTCAAATGCGGGGAAGTTTGCACTACAAATAAACTGATGCGTCATTGTAATGAGAGGAAAATGGAAATTGCACGACGTGAAGAACCAACCGGCCTTGAAAAACACTAAGATAGCAACGTGTAATGTTATGAAAAATAATTCCATTTTTTTCTCTGCCAAGACAACGATTGAATACAAATCGACATTCAGGTAAATAAGACACCACTACTACAAATAAACCACCAAGCGTGGATAGCATAGAAGTGATTATATTCGTGATATCACCTAATAACTTAAACCTAATGATCTGGCTAATAAGTTGCCAGCCTATTTCCAGACTTTAATCACGCCATCCCTGGACGCCGACAGCAGGAAGCATTGTGACGTCTTGCACAATGCAATATCTGTGACGGCGTCTCGATGACCCGCAGGTGGTGGTTCAGGCCCGGCACGTGGAACCTCATCCTTGGTGCCTGCACCCGAAGTCTGCGCTTGTTCGACTACCTCGATTATAACGGACGTGCCATCAATCAGACGACGATCGTAGCTGACATTGCAAGAAGTCATCGTATCGTTTGGAGCTCCCATTGCAATGTACGATTTCGTGGGATCGTTGAGGTCCCAGAAACGGATCCGTTGGTCGGTGCCTCCAGCGAGGAGGAATCCAGAACGGTCAATGCATCCCGTTAACATCGCGAGCACACTGTTGCAGGCGCTGTTTTTCTATTTGTGGAACAATCCAATAATTAAGTGGGTAATTTACAAATAATTAACTTACCGAGGTTTCGTGAGATAATGGTGGTTTGCTACTTGCCCACAGAACTCGCTCACGGAGTCCTGTTTCAATATTCCACATTGAAATCTCATTGTCCTGGAATGAGGAGAGAATCCAGGAATGTTCGGTAGGATGGTTCACGATTTTCCTTACACGAACATCTACAAATATGTTTGATTGCTTATAGGTGATCACATTCTGGTAGAAGAACGAGTGATTTACCTTTTGGATGTTTTATGGTTGAAATGGGCAACTGGAAGCGCAAATCCCATGCGATATGTGTCCCATTGCCAGTGCCCAACGCCAACCAGCTTTGGTGCGAGTCCAGACAGAAACTCGTAATCACATCGTTTTTGGTGCCGTTTTCTAGGCGCCATGCACAGCCAGGGGCTCGCAAGTCCCATCCCACTAGAGAACCATACAGCGTCGCGTAGACCAGTACATTCTGACGATCCATATAGTGCATATCAACAACGAAGCCGTCGTCGTCTGCATCTAATTGCCGATATTGCAACGACCCCAATCTGCAAACCAGAAATACAAGGTAAATCTCTTTGTAAACTCGTTAAAATTGAACATACTTCTTGCTCATTGTGTCAACACGCAAAATACTGATGCAACCATCTTGTGAAGCTGCTGCAATCGACTGCCCACTTTCACAAACGGTTAACGCATTGATCCCAGAACTATTAGCCAGCTTGTGGCATGCAATTGATCGGTTCGCGATATTGCGCCCTTCGATCTTGGAGCAATCCCATAAACGAACGCATCCATCCAATGAGGAACTGGCGAATAGAGGGCTTTCTGGGATGGGAGCCAGACGTGTAACAGGCCCACGATGTTCATGCAAATGAGCCACAAGAGTGCCTCCAAGGCGCCAACCGGGTGGTGGCAATTGAGGCTTGCATGCTGTTTGTTCCTCCCATTCTTTGCTGCGATGCGCCTCCATGAAGTGATCCTGTTGACGGGCAATGAGCGTTCGAAGCTCCATGCTGCAATTCGCAATGCGATCTGCAAAGGAAACAACATTATACTCCACGTTTTACCACATTTGGTTGATAAATATACATTGAATGTAGGATCTCTCATGTAAACTGATATTCGGCAGCGGTTCATTGGGAAACTTCGAATGTCCAGAGTCTGGTGCTGGAGAAGATGGACGCGAAGATGTGGCACGTGATGGTGGCCCACCAGAATTCGTGCTTTCAGATTGCCGTCGTGAAATTTCGCTTTTGCTCTCAAATTCACTCTTAACGACAGCTTCCTTGAGATTATAGTAATGCGTTCGTACTATCGTTGTGTTCCTGCTCTCAATCTCAATAACGCCATCGTTTTTTTGAGATTTATCACTCGCTAAAAGATGCTTGTTTATCTTGAGCAGGTGTGACTGCATTTTCAGTAGATGTTCCTCAACTGACGCAGTCATATTGTTGGCTTGCAGCCGGCTAATCACCTATAAAATTGATCAGAATTAGAATACATAAACAAAGTAGTGAAAATGTGCAAATTTACCTTTTTGGTGGCCGAATTAATGTCGATTAGATCAGTCATCTTGGACGTAGACCCCAGTGAGTAACGCACCTTCTGATTATATTCCAATGCTTTCAATAACATCGGTAAATTATTATACTGCACAACTGTGTCGTAAACGTTTCGTTTGATTGGCTCGATTAAAGACTCTAATAATAATTCAGGCCTAGAAGCATAAAGATATAACGTGGAAGATCGGCATAATGCAGTTATCACCTACTTTTCGATTTGTATCAGTGGATATTTCATATATGGCGATATAAATGGGACAATCTTGCACTGGACTTCCAGTGCAGATAACCACAAGGACGCCGAACAAATCAGCGCGACTACAGCATGGCGAATCCATAAATTGGGGTGCACCAGTAATATTGCACATTCACTAATCAGTTCTCGTAACTCGTGCTTCGAAATCAACCCCAATTCAGTGAGTGCGGCCATCGCACGTATGCTTCTCATCGTCACAAATTCACACGTATCATTCAGTCCCTAAAAGTATTATATAAACAACTTATTTCTCATTGCTTTTCAATCGTACCTGTAATAATAACGGCGTCAAGATGTGCGAACAATGACTACCCAAATAGGCAGCAACGCCAACGATGCATTCGTAGAATGTGCCGCGCAGTTCTTTGTCGTCGTCGTTCAAGAACGTAATGATGTGCGATAAGAGGATGTCATTGGCCTTCTGCTTACCGAAGAAGACGCACAGCTTGGTGATCCCATTGTCCATTAACGTTTGTTTGACTAGCGTCGGGGAGTTGGTCAATAAGGCGCTGACTGTCTGCTGCACCATTTCGTGCAGCGCTTGCAATTCCAGCTCGTAGTTCAAACGGCCGGCATGCTTTGGCATTGCATCCCCCACGTCCGTTTGCGTGTACTCCAAGTAGCGGAGCGCGGTTTCGGAGAGCGAGGCGATATTTCGGGCGTAAGCAGCACGTACGCACGGAGATAGATCGGTTGCGAGCGGCGCCAAGCCGGGCAGGATGTACTCCGGGAATATATTCGCATCCGAACGTGGCACATGGTTTACAACGGCCAAGCATTTCGTGATCGTGTTGATGGCCGCCACCTTCACGCGTGAATTCTGATCTTGCAACAAGTACATCTGAAAATATCGTTAGTTTAATTTACTTGCGCATATCTAGGGCGAGTTTTGTTTACAACAATCGCTACTTACAATGTACGGTAGGATGCGATCCATGATCGAGTCTTCATTTGCGTGCAATGCCAATTCGTACAAGATTTCCAAGCTTTGTAGCTTTGAGGTGCAATCATGAAGGCCTCGTATCGTTGATGTAACAAGTGCCACAATAATAACCAATCCGTCATTATCTTTATCATGCTCTCCAGTCTCATTCTCCTCATTGGTACAAAGGAACTTGAAGATATTCCCTATAATAAAACAATATAAACAAGTGATTCTTTAGAAAACAAGCAAGCCAACCTATATCTTTCTTCAGCCGTGTAATTTTCTCATCCGGCGACAAAATGGGACTGGCTGAGAACATCAACATGTAACTCTGTAAGAACGTGTAGAAATATTCGGGAAACAAACGTCCACGTTCATGGGACAAGTAAATTTCGGCTGTCAAACGCTTCGAGGGATCCTTTTGAATCATGCTTCCGAAAAGGTTGCGTAACGCTGGATCTTCCAAGCGATCCAGGTGTTTTTGCGGCGAATAATCTCCGGATTTATACGCCAAAAGTTGTGACAAGTCAAATGGAGATTGGCCTTCATTCCATAGTTCCAGAAGCGCGCAACTGGAATGAAATAAGTTTAGATTGCATTGTTTTCCACGTTTATCTAATGGTAGACTAACCCAGCCGAGAATATGTCCATGAATGGTTTCAGATCGGCCAGATTCCGAGGATTTTCATCAAACATAGCGTTGCTATCAGTTGAGAGTGTTTTAATAAAACGCTCTGGAGCAATGTAGCACGTTCTTCGACGCGATGTGTCGAAGAAGTATGAGTAATCTGCAGGATTGTCTTCTGGCAAGAAGGTCGGTTTGAAGGAGGCGAAATCGACGAGCATCACCCAATTCCATGACGTTAGCATGATATTCTCAAGCTTTATATCACCATGGCATACACCAACCTTGTGACATTGATGAAGTGCATACAGCACCTGGAACGTTATCCACTTTTTTTCGATATTCGTGAGGAACGGCCGGGTGCTGATGCGATCGTACAAACTGTACTTAACGTACTCCCTCATAATGACGCCCGCTTTATCAGTGATAGCCATCTTTTGAAATGGCAAACAATTGACTGCTGATGAAAGTGTTGTTCGTATTTCTTCTAATTGCTCTTTATAGAAAGAGAGTGGAAAGGACGGATCAGGAATGGCAAACAACTTCACGACGATCAGTCCCTCCTGCGAGTCGGCTCTAGCTACTTTAAGAAATCGCGTGCTTCCCAGGCTGAATAAAAGCAAATACCGATCATGCAGTAACAATAACAAAGTGTACTAGGAGGATGAGTAAAAATGTATCATACCTGACATCGAATTTTAGGTCCGATAAATCTGTGAGATAGTGCTCGACAGGGAAAATTTGCGATGGCGCAATGCCCACAAGTTGGTTGCCCATCTTGACCGCGTTCTTCCGGACTTCTGAACGGCTAGAACATTATTTGGAAAATGGACAACACAGATAAGTGCACTGTTTACTCGTAGGTCTGTTTAGGTTGGATTGAAGGTTAGAGGAGATGGAAGTAGAAATCTTCTCTGTAAAACGACGCCACCTATTAGAAAATAATTAAAACTCGGAAAATCATAAATCCTCTGATAAATCATCACTTTCATAAGGTGGACATGGCCATTTATGGTCATAGTTGCAAAAATATATGGACATGGCTGCTGTTACATTGAACCACATTGAACATAGTAGTCATAGATGAGATAGAAGTAGTAGTAGTCAATGATTGGACATTTTGCTGCAATTATTAAGGTATGCTGTAATCAATTTATTATGAATTTATTATGAATAATAATTATTATTATGAATATTATTATTTATGAATTAAGTAGCAAACAAATGTCATTTCATGACAAAGGAATTTTAGGCCACTTTGAACATTTTGCACCAAATATTAAGGTATTGTGTAAACAATTCATTCTTGTATATTTAATAAGTGAACAAATGTCTTTTCTTACTTATATTATTTTCAGATTCTTTGAGGATGGTCAGAATCACTTATTACAGGAACTTTAGGCAGTGCTGTACATTGTGCTGCAATTATTATGGTATGTTGTAAACAATTTATTCTTGTGTATTCAATGTGAGAACACATGTGTTAATATTTTTATTTTTGCAGATTCTGGAAGTATGGCTGGTGTTACCATTGTGTAATGGATGTACATTGGGCACTGTTGGACATTTTGCTGCATTATTAAGGTATGTTGTAATCAATTTATTCTAGTGTATTCAATATGTGAACACATGTCTTATTATTTTTATATTTGCAGAATTTCAGAGTCTCGCTGGAGTCGCTATTGTATACTAGGGCAACGTTGGAACTGTCGATGCAATTATCAAGGTATTTTGTAAATAATTTAATCTTGCATATTTAATATGTGAACACATGTCTTATTATTTTTATATTTGCAGAATTTCAGAGTCTGGCTGGAGTCGCTATTGTATACTAGGGCAACGTTGGAACTGTCGATGCAATTATCAAGGTATTTTGTAAATAATTTAATCTTGTACATTTAATATGTGAACACGTATCTGACAATTTTTATTTTTTGCAGAATCTCCGATTATGGCTGGAGTCGCCATTGTATTATGGAAGAACTTTGGGCAGCTTTGAACATTTCGCTGCAATTATTAAGGTATTTTGCTAACAATTTATGCTGGTGCATTCACTATGTGAACACATCTTATTATTTTTATTTTTACAGAATCTGCGAGAATGAGTACAGTCTCCATTCCATGTGGAGAAACAATAGGCAGCGTTTAAAATTTTTAAAGTAAGGCCAAGTAGTGTGGGCTTCTACACCAGTCTCTTAAGGTATTGTTTAACAATTTATTTCAATAAATATAATGTGTTGTAAGGTGTGTATAATTTTTCATGTTTTAGTCTCTTCTACATTTTCTTGGAGTCTGCTCTATAAGTGTGGAGACCTTCCAGCTCGCAGCCCCCTTTGTAAAGCACTCCAAAGCAGCATGGGCTTCTGCAGCAGTGTCTTAACGTATTGTCAACAATTTACTACTATAACTTATGTTATAATGC
>JARJDZ010004673.1:0-27598 GCA_030264555.1 Aleochara sp. GC000083 | reverse complement strand
CGATTGCTTACATTTCTTGTGTGATGCTGTTGGAATTGAAATGTAGGCAATAGAAATAAATTATTACGGTAAACCCAAACATTATGAGTGACAGGCTGTAATTTAATGTAATTCAGGTTTATGGATCGTAAATTTTGAATTTCAATGTGTAATTGAAACGTATTGCATTCAATCAGGAAATAATATAATTGTCTAGTTATTGAATTAATATTGTATTGTTTTTTTTCTGGTATGAAAGCAGTCAATTTTGCAAATAGATATTAACAATTGCTAATTCAATTAACTTTTCTAATAGTAATTAAAAAAGGAAAAATGCAACACTTTAGTAAATTGTAATTAAGTTAGCAGCAAATGTCATTCAGATTTCTTATATGTAATTCAGTTTGCAACAATTGTAATTCAGATTTGGTAAATATAATTGAAAAAAAAAACATAAATTTAATATCAGAAATGATTAAATCGTATTTCAGATTAGTCAAACGTAATTGAGAATACATCAAAAGAAATTCAGAAGCAGAAATTCAGATTAGTGCTACTTTTTATGAAAAAATAATTCAATTTTTTGTTTAATTGTTTGTATATACCATCAGAATATTGACAATATTATTCTAATAGTTTATGAATACTACTTAAATTAACTTATTCAATGAAATCTGAATTACATGTAAGTAATGCTTTCTGAATTTCAAATGATAATTTCTGAATTATATTTCATGAATAAAAATTACATTCATAGAATTCTGTTTTAAAAGTGAAATTTTTGAGATTACAAGCTATAGATTTGTAATTCATTTGATACATTTGATACTTAATTTTATTTAAGATGTCTGAATTACCTTACTTTTCTGAAATTCAATTCATGCTTTCTGAATTACAATTGGAAAATCTGATAATTGAAATAATTCTAAGTCTGAGACGAGAATCCACATTTCAGTAGTTTATAATGGTATTTCAAACATGAGTTATAAAAGATGTTTCAGTTTATTGAAGAAATATTCTACTAATAAGTTCAAAATTGTTGCTATAATTTCTAATGGAATATTTGACTTTAAATATCTGCATCATAGCCATATTTGGTTTAGTTCAGTCACAAGTGAAATAAATACTACTCATTATTCTCTCATGTAGAATAAAAATAAGACTTATTTTTCCTGTGGTTAATATCTACTTTCAATCAGTTTTAACACAGGTAAAAAGTACAAGAATTACATGCTCTGGTAAAATTAATTTGTTTGCCATTGGAATCCAAAAATAGTCTTCAAATAAGTTGGTTAATGATTACCATAAACTCCAGACAAAAAGTCTTTTGTTGATTTGTAGAATTAGTCCTTAAATTTTTGCATTATTTTGCCAGTAAGCCAAAAATATAATAATATTTTTTCTCTATCATTTTGAACATAACAAAACTAAAGACCACCGCATTGAAGAACACGGGCGTCCACGACCAACATGAATAATTAATGACACACGTCTTAAATAAGTAACGATCCGTATGCTCTGTCATGACTCATACTTTAGCATAGCGTTTATGACCATTTTAAGCGAAAATAAACGCGTGCAACATGTGTTTGCAAATTCACTACTTCAACCTTTGAATTTCTCCGAAAATTACTACGTCATCAAACACTAAACCATATATTTTGCAATAATCCGACATCAGATTGCAAGAAAACAATGATTCACGACTACAGATTGACATCTAGCATTAAAATATAAAAAATTAAAAGTACACATACAAATTTTGAAATAAGACTTACCTTGATTATTGCAACAATTACGTGACTGAAGAAGCAGTGTGCACAAAGCCGGTTTGAGAAATATCTGATTGGTCGCACGCAGCTGACGACTTTTGGATAACTGTACTGAGTTTTACAATGCTGGTACGGCGACAACAATTCGTGAACGCAGCAAGCGTGAAGAACCAAGAGCGCGAACAACCTGAAGAGTCACCACAATCTGCAGTCGGTTGAAGGCACGAATCGGTGGAAATTTTGCATTCGCCGGACGATCAAGAGAGAACGCGGATTGTTGCTCGAAGAGTCGACCTGCACGAAGCGCGACTTTGCCGCGAATGCAGCAAGCAAACGACAAGCGAGGCAAGTCTAGGGAGTTGTGCAGCCTAGTACAAATAAAAACATTGCCTCCCATGCTCACAATAATGACTTGTTTATGGTATGAGTCGATGTAATTATGCGAGCGAACCACGCACCTGAAAGGATAGAATTCAGGGTGTTTCAAGTTCTTCAGATGGTGGAAATTCAATAAAGTTTCCATATAGATTTTTTTTGGTTGTACGACTCAGAACTTCCGGTTTTTATCCAATATTTGTTGTGGTGGCATTATATAATAGAATTATATTAATTTACTTTGCTTTTATCATTATTATCTTTTACTATCACTCAAACTCATGAAAATATGGAAATTAGTCGTAAAACGTCATTCTTCTACAAGAAAAAACATTTGAATTGACTGTTTTACCATCTTCCACTTACTTTCTGAATTTTTTCCTGATGGACTCCCACTTTTTTGTTTCTTAGATCACTTTTTGAATGGAAAAATCTTCAATTCTGAAGGACAACTCAAACAGACCGTTAAAATTTTCTTTCAGTTTAAGTTAACCATCTCTTTGAAAGGAAGGAATTGATAAACTATCAGGAAGATGAGAGAAGATTATAGCTTATTGTGGTCAAAATAATGAGAAATAAATTTAAAAATTGTTGAAAAAAAAAACAAAAGTTACTCAGTAAACTGTCCGTAAACATTCTGAGTTAGTTATTTGAAAAAATAGTATTCCATTGAAATTAAAAATCTGTCGTTTTTCTACAAGAATCTTTTTAATCAACATCATTGAGCAAATATGTTCCAAAATTGCATATAATTTTTCAAAATTAGAAACAAAAATATTAAATTAAATATTGAATTTGAGAGCATTTTCCTACCAAATCTTTCTAGGTACAATCAAATTCTAACATTGTAGAAAGTAACTAAGGATTGCCTAATGATATTTGGGACACAATACAGAACATAGTTGTTATATTTAGGTATAGGTTAACAATGAAAATTTCTTCTAAAAATTTCAATAAATGTTGAAATTAACTTCAAAAAGGAATGATGTATCCTCAAGCGTTCTGGAATATTCTAGAGGAATAAGAAACTTTTTCTCTCCAAGTAAAACTTTGCAGGATCAGAAGTTTTTCAGTTTAATTAATGATAAGCCAAACAAATTAACTTAAAGAAAAATCTAAGCAAATTTGGACGAGGAGCTGCAGGAAAAAAAATTTCTTTAGAAAAGCTGTATAAACATTGTTAAGAATTACGAAGTATTGATAGTGGAAATCAGAAACGATATTTTGGATATTGATCAATACCCGTGAAAAAAAGGTTTTGCTGCTTGTTTGTAGGCAACTCAACATGCACTAAATCACATTTTTGAATGAATTGAATCAGTTTCACTTAAATAAGTAATATTCATATAATTAGAACTGATCTTATCTTATCCAAAACTATTTCTTCTATTCTGTTTGATTACCCAAGAAATCATTCATCTGAGGTTTTGAAATATGTACAATGTGTTGCCTATAGGTAAGCTGTATCCTGTAAAAATCCCATTGAATTTTAAACAATTTATGAGATATTTGAAAGATCTTAAACAAGTATGGCTTAAAAACTTCTAGAAAGTGACTATAATTGTTTGAAAACATGGAAATGATAATCGATTAATTGAAATAATTTTGGTATCTTAAATATAAAGACAGTTTTGTTACACTAATTCAGAAAGATTTCATAAAAAAGAGTAAACTAACAATAATAAAAAATCTCTAAAGGAGGTTAAAGATTTAAAATTCATAATATTATCGTAAAAAGAATATGAATAGCATAAGAAAAACAGGTAAATGTAAGGATGAATGGAAAAGACACTTTCTCTAATGTCAATAAACTTTTAGAAAAATAATTTATGACATTGAGTTTATTTACTCCATATATACACATTCATAAATTCAAATATTATGACGTTTGTGCACTTCCTTCATTTATCATATCTTATTTGATAAGATACCTATCAGCACCAAATTCGGGCTTGGCCTATAAAAGTTGGTTATCTATACATCAGTGTTACAATTCTAAGAAATATTCAATAAATATTAATATTAACTAAAACTAAACATTATTTCGATTCAACAAACAAATACATTTATCACATTGATTAAGAGTTTCTTATAACTTATATTTTGCAATACCGCGAGAATATTCTCTTACGATAAGATGGATATTTTAAATTCATACATAATTTAAATAAAAATTTAAAATTAAACTTTTCAAATAAACAACATTCTTGACACACTCAAATATGAATCATATAATCTTATTACTTATCGTTTCATTTGATTTATGTTTTACACTTCGAATAATAATAACCAATAAATATTTACTGAATAAATTAATTCTGTTACATTGCCTGAATATAAAATTATATATGACTTTATAATCCATCTTGTTTAAAAGTGTCTTCTTAATGAGTAACGAATATTTGTAAATCCATTACATGTCTCTAATATTTTACAAAATATATTCTATCAATATATTTCTTGTTTGTATTCATTTATAATATAATATAAACATATTTAACATCTTATAAAGCAAAGTTTATATCAAATTGTTCGATGATAAGTAAATACTTATCCAAACATTTCATTAATTCTTTCTAAAGCATATTCTACTGTAATGCTGGTTGCCTGACTTACATATTAGGAACGTATAATAAATTCAATTATATTCGAATATTTGATAGACATATCGTTTACAGTTCTTATAATCAATATGTTTCTATGATCTACGAACGTCGTTCACTTTATCTTCGTCTAGATCTAACGTGGGTTGGAGTTTTAGCTTACAATAATCAGAGATGGAACGAAAAACGAAAAACCAACGTTAAATTAATAGATTGACGTCATTCACATTCGAATAGATGTTATAACACATATGTATATACATACATCATGGGATACATTTACTTTATGTTTATCATAATAGTACGATTCGATAATGGTGTTAATTGAAGGTTATAATTGTGGACTATAATTGCTGAAAGATATATCTCGTTTTTAAGTAAGTACAAATCAATATAACTAATAAAACTTTTCAATTGAAAAAAAAAATGAAATTATGTAACTCAAACTTTGTGTATAATTGGTTGCCTATAAACTTTTGAAAATAATGATGACAATGGCAGTGCAGACGTACATTTTTGTAATTTTTTTTATCAAAAACTGCATCCTGTAAACGTCTATGATACTAAATGGTTTTGAACATAACCTAAACCTGAAAATAATTTCATTAAATTGTTGACATTCCGTTGGTGAATTAATTATCGCTTTAAGGTTATTACGATTATACAATAAGTGTTCTAATATATATATCCTCTATAGTTTATGTATATGGTACAAATAGATCAGTCTAATTGATTACACTTATATGCTATAATCATTTACGTGCAATTTACACTTTAATTTATATATATTTTTTTCGAATGGCTGGCTGTTTCAATACTGTCAAAAGAAATTTGTGTTTGACATTCATCTAAAGGTCATCAAATAGTTTAAAATATACATTTAAAATTTGGGTATAAATATATAATATCATATAGATTTATCTCAATTGTTACGAGTTTCAGCAATTTTCCTTCATTTTCTTCTTTGATTGCAGTTTTTATAAGTACGGTTAGAGAATATTCCGCATCTAAAACATCGAATATGTTCATCTAAACATTGTTTAAATATTTATACGTATTTAATAAACATGATTCACACTGTTATCAGTTTTCCAATCGAATTTAGAGCATGATGTACGCAATTAGATTCAATATTTAATCAGTTGTTGATATTTTCTTGCTTCATATTAATTTTTATAATCATGTATTAACATTTCTCATTAATATATACCAAGTGGAATACAAAAACTATCAAGAATGCAATAAAACAATTATTTTGCAATTTGATTGTAGGTAACCTAATATACGTTTGTATATTGTGTTGCCTAGATTCATATTGATAACCTATTTTTTACTATTTTCAAATATACCAACTTGATTTTAAAATTTCAACTCATGTATGTATTAATATAAAAATTAAAATTATTACACGAATATTTTCAATGTTGTCTGGCTGATTTGCAAGTTTACATGTCTGTGTCATTACATTGTTTGATTATTCGGTGACATTTATAGATTATACAAATGTATATTAATCGGGTAGTTAAGAAAAACGTTGGTTACGTACATTTGCGATTACAATTTGTGAGTGTTAATTATCTTTGCAGTTCTTATGTTTCTCCTATATAGTTTACGAAATCGCGTAATTAAATTCGCCTATTAATTATTTCTTATGCACTTTTATATACATATATTAATCGATCTATAAGTCGGATGTATATCAGTAATTGTAATACGGGTTGCATACATATAGGTTATTAATTAGTTGAGTTTTGGCATGTTTTTGATTGGTATAATTTTTAACATCATCAATTAATACTTAACATTTGGCACAGAGAGAATAATTAGTTTTGTTTAAATTAAATTGTTTTTGGCATTGTTGCATTTTTACATAAATGTCAGGTTTATGGTTTCAATTTCATATTTTAAATTTGAACAAACACACAATTATTCACAAATATAATTTTATTTGTTACTAAATTGTTACTAAATTTTAAATTAAATTTACGTGCACTATATTTTATGCGTTTGTTAGAATATAATACGTTTTTGCTGCTATATATTTCATCATTACGTTTACTCTCTTAAATTTATGTTGTTAATTTGATGTTATTTCATGTGCATGATTTTTCATCTCATCTCAGGCAAATATTTGCATATATTTATATACCAAATATCAAAAAAGTGGCCAGCACTTTATCGAAATTTGTTACCTATAAAATTATGATTTGATTTCCCCTATAATTCCCGATAATTCTATAATATTAATATATAGGTATTCTTTAAGTGTTTTTAGAAAAATACTTTCTCAACTCATAAATATTCTAATATTTAGGTAAGGTTATCTTTTAATATGTGTTGTAATTACGCATGAATCATATTTCAATTATTTTCCCGCAAAGTATGTGCGCATTCAGAGGGCAAATATTTGTGAAACACTTCCTTTATTGATTGATTGACATGCGCGAAAAACGAGCAAACGTTGCAAAATATCCAGTTGCGCCAATCTCGTTCGCATCCATCGCTTCGATGCAATCCACTTGAAAATTGCATTTCGGATTAATTGAAGTGGTTCGATTTTTAATTTCCACTGGCCTAGTTTCAATTCCGGTCAATTCCGGGTTCTATTCAGATGAAAAGATTTTCGATGATAAAGAGTCGTTTATAAAGTGTCAAATTCAGGCAATTTTAGTTCTGGTTTAATTAGTTGTAATTAATGTTCATTAAACACAAAATTAATTGGATTGATTTTAGTGTATATCTCACATCAGTAAACTTTAGGATGTTATCGGTTTTAAAATAATTTCCAACTATAAATTTGCAATGTTAATTAATACAAATTACTACATTATTTCAATAATAATTCAAAAAGTATGAAGTGCCACTTCAGATATTATTCGGATTTGTTATATGTACTTCAATTTGTAATTCAATATTGCAAATTGTAACTCAGATTTGGTAAATATAATTGAGAAATCATAAGTTTAATATCAAAATGATTGAATGTATTTCAGATTAGTCAATGCACTTGAGAATACATCAAATGGAATTGAGAAAAATTCAAAATCAGATTAATGCCACTCTTTGTTAAATAATAATTCAATTATTTGTACATATGTCAAAATATTGATATTATTAATGCAGCAGAAATTATCTGTCAATTTATAAATATTACTGCACTTCAATCATCTTATTCAGTGAAATCTGAATTACATGTATTGCTTTCTGAATTTCAAATGACAATAAATATCTGAATTACAAGTTAAGAATCGGATTACATTTATTTCTGAATTAAAAATTGTCATATTTTAAATTCATTTGATATTTTCTCAATTTTATTTAACTTTTCTGAATTATATTTCTTTTTTTTCTGATATTTAATTAATATTTTCTAAATTACAACTGAAAACGGTTGTTCTTATAAGTACATATTTAGTTGTCAAACTGTTCAATTCCTAATCAATATTTAACCAAAATATTAGTTAATTATTATAGTTTATATGTATATCAGAAATGGATGAATAATAATAATCTTTTGGAAAATTTAGTCTTTTACCATTTGACAAATATTGTTATTTGTTGGGAAGTAAATCTTGTAATCCTGTATTTTTTTGAATTTAGTAAATTTGGTGAATTGAACTTTACAAGAATGAATATTGATAGATAAACTGGAATTTTTTCATGTAATTTAAAATGATCGGAAAACTGACATTATTAATGCTAAATTGAAATTTAATAAAAAAGAAGCTAATTTTTCAGAATCTAATGGATATTAATAACTAACCAACTGAAAAGCTTACAATTTTATAGAGAATGCTTTTTCAATGTTCAATTTCTTTTTTTTTTTATAAAAATTATGCAGCTATATCAGACAAAAAAAAAATATTAAAAAACCCATTTTACACGTTTCAGTTAAATCTAGCAATTTGATAATATTTATTTTGATAATCTGATAATCTGTTGAAATTTCGTTAAATAAACTTTGGGGAATGCATTTTATTGCATGACTACATTTTTGTTTTCTAATTGACAAATCAATTTTCACTTAAAATTAGCAATTACTCTTGAAAATTTCAGATGAATCTTCAGAGTTAGAATTTGCAAAATTTAATATTTTCACTTTTCAGCAATGGTTTAACATAACAAAAACAGACAATGAGATTTTGAATATGTCAGTTAAAAATGGCAACATATCAATATTATCCTTAATCCATATTATCCAAATCCATATTATAATTTGATGAGATGTACTATAACAACTTTTGACACTTTCTAGACAATTTCTTGTCACTGATACCAAATTTATGAGTATCCTTATTATGCATTCATATTATTCGCATTTGTTCATCTCTTCAGTTTCTAACGTTTATTCTAGAACTTTAATGAGAATAGAAGTGCTCCCTCACTCGAATCAATCCTCAATTCGAATTTGAAACGAAGACGCTGGCAAGAAGTGACAACAACATTTTTGGGACGCATCAATTTACATGGAAATCAAGCAAAAACCATTCATGCCCCAGCATGCGTCTACCCACCTTTAACCCTCCGAACGAACGCTCAAGATGGCGGCCAAGCCTTCATAAAGTGCGCTTCTTCGTGTCACATTTCTGCTCGCATCCATTTCGTTACTTTACGACCGTCGGGCTTTTTGCCGCTCCCTGTTTCTGACAGGACGATTCAATATGCATACATTTACATTTTGTACTGTCCACGAAGCAATCTTTTTGCAGACACCCCCCGACAACATGCAATGCGTGTGACACCGCAATTATAACAATTGATGTTTCTTGTCACATTTCGCGGCGTTTATTGTTTTTATTGTCAATTTCGTCCTTGTTTTTTTTTCTGCGAGTAGTACCAAAGTTTGGGGTTGACAACCGAGGAGGGCAAACAATTTCGCGTGTTTGCAGACTGCTGCCCTGCAGCATCTCGATGAAATTATCTTCCAGACAAACAATCATTTATCTCTTTTTCTCTCTTTCTCGAATGAGAGAGGAATGGCGTCAAAATATATATTCATTTCTCATCCGATTTTCGATTAAATTTAGCACCCCTTCGAAAAATCTATTATGAATGAATAGTGAGGCTTCATCGATGCCAGACGTGACTTTCAAGATATCCAAGAAAGAAGTGGGATATTTGGTTATCGCCTCTTTTTTCGTTTTTCTTGGTTCGTGCGTTGCATTTCTTTTTCGCCATTTGCGCGCTTTCTATTCGTTCCATTTTATCGCGGATAGTCAGACGGGGAAAATTCGATTATCAAAGTTTAGTACCGTGTTCGTTTCGCGTTTGCAAGTGCAGACAAGAAAGTCTTATCTGCGGAATCGTATTTTATTGCCGCAAGACTTTTCCATAACTTGGAATATTACCAGCATTGTAAATTATGTGTGGGGTAAACATATTTTATGTCTTTTCGCGTATGAAGTATTGTTGTGCTTCATTTTTTTGTTCATGCGCATGAGTAAATCGAGTACCGAGATAATAATTATGGTTTGGATTCAGTCGGGAAAAATCTTTGAAATGTGATTCAAGATCTATGAATTTATTTTCAGAAAGTGCGTTCGTATTTTATTAAATTCACTGATTTACTAAACTAGTGAATTTTTCAAGGAAAGCGTCTGTTTCTTTATGTTTGACAGTCAGTTTCACTGATTACCAAACGAAATGTCAAACGTCAAATGCCAAATGTCAAACGTCAAACAAAACGTCTTTGACGTATAGAGGAAATTGTAAATTATCAAACTGATATCTTCAGCTTTTCTAATAATAATTCAGGAAGTTTAAAATGCAATTGAAAGTAGTAAATTTCAATTAAGCGAGTAGTAAATCAGTTTGCAAAAATTGTAATTAACATTTAGTAAATATAATTGAAAAAGTTTATTATTAGAAATGATAAAATGTATCGCTCAGTTTATTATTTAAATTAACTTCAATTGAATCTCAATTACATGTGATCTTTTTAAATTTCAAATGACAATTTCTGAATTACATTTCATGAATCGAAATTACATTCTGAATTACCATTCTGAATTAAAAGTGACGTTTTCTGGATTACAACTCACAGATTTGAAATTCAATTGATACTTTCTCAATTTCATTTAAAAATGTCTATTACATATTATTTTCTGAAAAATGCCTGCTGCTTTCTGAATTACAACAAAAAGCTAAATAATAAACCACATGATATGTTGTGATTTTTTTATCTATACCAGAAATAAATATAAATTAATTCTTAGTCATTTACTTCAGAATTCTAAAAAAATGTGAACAACAAAGCAGTTTCAAAAATTTAATGAAAATATTCAGCATAAATTATTTTTTGAAACCATGGCAAAAGCATTAAAAATAATGCCCAAAATGTTGTTTGAGGTTAAGTTTATATCAATGTCAACTGAAAATAGCAATCCAAAATCTCAATCCTCTCCATTTTTACCGAATTTGTTGGGGTATTTGGTTCCATAAAATTCAGTAAATCCCAAGAATGATGACGTTCAGTACTGTCATAACAAAAAGTTCCTAATTTTGATGAGTCCCGCAATTTTTTGCCAAATTAAATCTAAAAATTTTATTCCACAATGAGTTTCTGTGACGAAGGTGCAAAATATCAATATTTTCATGAAATTTGCCAATGTAAAAGATGTAATTTTGGATCTGAAGTTTCAAATTGAATTGTGGTACTCTCTGATTATATGGACTCTACTACCATTGAATGCCGAAGATTCCCGATGATAGTAAATCCAATAAATTAAGTAATATCCCTTGAATACCGAAGAATACCGACAGTAAATTCAATAAATAACGAACACACTCGAAATATTTTGAGCTGCTTTCCTTACACCTAGATACATCCTACATGTTCCACATAGAAAATAAATATTTCTTCTCCATTGTGCGCTCATCATTTTTTGCGTTATTGTTGTTGTTGTGGTGGAAAAGCTTTAACCTCGCTTCCACTCACAATCGGACGCAGCTTGTGCACGATTCAAGAGGGGCTCATCGCTCACAGCATCGAATCCCTCGTTTTTTGTGCGCACGCCTGGCTTCATTTGGGCATTGAACACGCTTCTGTGGTCGCTATTAATGGATATCTCGCCGAGTAAATAAGCGTTGGTACAATGTATCCTTGGTGTGTGTGTATGTGTATGTGTTAGAATGGAGGCAAAAGGGTCCGTTGGCAATTTATCCTCGAAGTTGGCTGAAGGATAACGTGCAGACTGCACATTAATTAGCATAATAAAGACGCCAACGGCGTTCTTCAGCACCGACGCCATTCTTGCACCCTCTCTTGCAATTAACCCACCTACCCTCGATAGTTTTGTGGTCGACCATAATTAGAAGCAGAAGTCACCGAAGGCGCTCCAGTCGACCTCCTGGTAACCGCCGATGGCGTAGTCCTCGCCGCCATTGCAAAACAACCCGGCAGATGGCACCATGGCTGTCGTCTGTTCGTGCAGACAGGCCGATTGGGCTGCCCATGCTGACTGCCCCCAGCCCCAACCATGGCCCCAGTCGATGGCCACCCCCGAGAGCAGGGTGTGATCGGCGTCGGCCGCCATTTCCGGATTGTAGCGCTTCGTGTTCGCGTTCTTCGCGTTCAGTCGATGCTGCTGCTGTTGTTGGGGATGGTGCTGATGATGAAGATGGTGGTTGTGGTGATGGTTGTGATTGCCGTTCGCCATTGTGGGTGAGCAGCCATCTGCGAAGAGGAATGTCACGTGGTTAATTAATTAATTGGTTCGGTCGCGATGCATTAGTCGGCAGCGAAGAAAATGGCTGCCTTTGAAGCTCGAGGTGCAAAGGAGCACGTGGAAATTTCGGATGGGAGGGATGAGGGGGATTGCATCCTGCAGCCTCCATTACGATTCCTTCCGCTCTAGAGCACCGATTCAATTCGCTCAAAGGGACAAGATGGGGGGTGGAAAATGAAAGAAAAGACTATGCTGAGTTTGCATTTGAGGCGCTTGACGTTTCACCGTCTTCCATGGAGGACTTCAGTGTTGGGTTGAGATTTCATTGCTGTCAAAATCGTATCATCATCTTAGGTCATCATCATGTACTAATTATGATGACAGGATTTTGATGGATTAATGAGGTTTCCATATCGATTAACGATTGGTCCTTATAAATCCGTTGGTTGCACTAGATTTTGAATGAAGATAAAACTACAGTAGACAGTTAATTTAGAAAAATAATTTTCAGTTTCGTTTTGTTAACAACAAATTGGGGTACACGCCTTATTATATTCAAAAGTTAGCACCCCAAAATATGTCAAATATGAAAATATTTTAGGTTGCCTATATATCAGGAAATCCGACAAATTTACAGGACCAAAAGTATGAAATAAGCTTCCTAATATCGTAATAATATTATAATACCATATAATTTAATATAACAAAAAAACCAATTTCTATATTTGTAAGAAACAGTCATTTTTGGATACAGAATTGGCAAATAAATTATGGTACTCTCTAAATGTTGGGGTCCTAACAAATGAATTTGAAAGTGACATCTGATAGTTAAAATTGAAATTGGGCTTAAATTTTTTTTGTTTTTTTTTATACGAAGAATGCGTTTTTCTTTGGAGTTTTTAACGATATTGCTAAGATTTACTATCAAATTTATTTGCTCTTATCCTTGAAATCCTTCTTATCCTGTGAAATTTTTGGTCATGTATACCACCATACACCACCATTTCAGTTTAAATTTACATGTGATATGTGCACCAACAAGGACGAGTCTAAAATATGGTTTCAATTTTATTATATATTATACGCATTTGAATTTGCACATATTACTAAAAAAAATTTATTCGGCTTAAAATTTTGAATTTTATAAAAATTGATAATAATGATAACCAAGCAACTCATTTGATAGTAAAAATATGAAAAGAACTATATTCGATAATTTTGAGAATAAATGTTAAATTCAATTGAGAATTATGTGAAATTTTACAATTAGATACAAGAACTATTATAAAAATAGTTAATAGCACTTATAGTATTTATTTGCCTTCGACCTTTCCACCATTTGCTTTCCTCCGGAGAATACATAATAAAATAAGTGCTTTTAACTATTTAAATAATTTAATTATTTTTTTGTAAAATTTTCTTGTTTTCTTTTTCTAAGAATTATTTCCATTTAATTTTTTTCTTCGACCAGCGTTTATCCATTGAACTATACCTATAAATGTTTAAATTTCAATCTAGCAAATGATTTATTCTTCATGGCACGTTTAATTGTGTTTTAAGGTGTTTCAGAATCAAGAATTTTGAAATTTTATTTCATTAATTTATATTTCCTTAAAAAAAAGTAATCATCTTTTGAGTGTAACAATCTCGATTCATCCAGCGATTATTTGGCTGTTATTGATATATCTCATATCCGATTCATTGTATCATAACAACAAATAGAAAAAGAAATCTGTAAAATTAAATTTTAAACTCCAGTTAGATTTAACTGATTTCATTAGCTGAGGTTTGACTGTATAAAGAAGCAATTTAAACTGAATTCGAATGAGAGATTTGTGAACTGAGTACTCACTCGAATGCGACGTTAACGACAATCTCTTGATGGGAATCTGATCCGGAGGCGGCAGCTGTAACAGGAATGAATTCGGTGAGAACTACAAAATTACAGAGCAGGTGCACATACTCAAATAAGTTCCGAATCGGATAAATGCAGTAAAATCGCAGTAATTCTACACCGAACAAGAAACAAATCTGTAATGTGGTTCCAAAAACTGAATCCTTTCAATTCTTTGGATCTTGTTGTAATCCTGTATAGTTTTTTTTAGTAGGTCCAAATTTCAGAAACTGTGAGCCAGTTTATCCCAGAAAAAATACAATAACGATGATATAATAACAAATTCCATTCGATATGAGATATCATTCTCCAATTTATTGATCCTCATATGCAAAAATTAATATAAGGAAATGATATAACATATATGCAACAAATAAAATGTCAGAATATAATAGAATATTTCATCAAGAGACATCCTTGATTCATATGAAAAAGATTTCTTGCAAGAAATTTATAGACAAACAAAGGTTAGAAAAATATTTTCATATTGCCATACAAAATTCACTAAATTACTAATGTTGCTAGAAAAAAATGTTGTCAAGTTATCTGAATAAGATTAATAATTCGTACTATAAAACAACGTTAATTTTTTTATTAAAATTGATAAAAGTTCTTATCTTAATAAATAAAGGTAAAATAATATGTTTTAACTTCTTTTGAATTTAATCAGAGAATATTTTTGCAAAAATGTTGATAAAACTGATAAAAATATGATTGCTGATAATAGAAAAAACACATTTATGTTTTTAAATTATTCATTGGAGATAAATTTTAAAAAACAGATTTGTAAAGTAATTTCCGCTTTTTTGCATAACACTCCTCGACATTTTAATTTGAATGCTATTTTTTTGTTTTATGCTTGCACTAAAAATGATATGGTCTCGATTTAAAGTAAAAAAGTGACTACAAATTTCCAGGAAAATGACTTTAAAAAAATGCAATTCTATGGCAAAAATATTCTCTGAAATTCAATTAGAGTTAATTAAAACATTAGGATGATAGAATTTTGTATTCTGAATTTTAAATTTAAATTATCTTCACATTTTTTCACACCCCACTAATTTTCGAGAATTTCAAGCAGGTTGGGACATTTTTTATTCAAAAAATGTTAATATCCTCACCCCTGATTTTTGAGATCATGGAGAACAATCAAAAAATACAATTCTATGGCAAAAATATTCTATGAAATTCAAATAGGGTTAATTAAAACATTTGGAAGATAGAATTTTGTTTTCTGAATTTTAAATTTAAATTATCCTCAATTTTTTTCACATCCCACTAATTTTCGAAATTTTGAAATAGATTTGGAATTGGGACATTTTTTATTTCAAAATGTTAATATCCTTACCCCTGATTTTTGAGGTCATGGAGAACAATGAAAAATACCATTCTATGGCAAAAATATTCTATGAAATTCAATTGGGGGGATTATGAATTTAAATTATCCTCACATTTTTCACATCCCACTAATTTTCGAGATTTTAAAACTGATTTGAATTGGGACATTTTTTATTTCAAAAATTTTAAAATCCTCAGCCCCTGATCACGGAAAAGAAAATTAAAATAGTCTGAATCGCGAATTATTTACCCAATTTTGAATAAATGTTATTAGCAACGAAAAACCCTTTTGGGTTATTGATGACGCATATCTTCATCCAGCTTGTCTTCTGCGCTTGACATGAATGACAATTAGACGTGCACGTTTACGGAAGCGAATTGAATTGTACAATTGACGACAATATTTACCTAAGCTTGAAATGAAACGTAAGGACCTGTCACGTTCGGCATGGATAATGACGATTGTTTGCGTGCGCGCGAGTGTGCAAATCCACAAGCACTATTCGCGAAAATACCACGCGTTTGACATGAAACGCTCGACACGTGTTTTATGGCACTCACGCTGCATTTTCGTTCAATTTCATCCAGCGAAGACATATTGAGTGCATGCACTTAGCATTTAATTAATTCCGCGCTGACATGTACTCCGCTAGAGAACGCCACTACAATTCGATTTACATCATCAAACACGGGTCGAATTTGATTAAGTTTAAATAAAATAACATTTTCGTTCGGCGGATGAAAAACCAACAGCGAATGGCAATTGTTTATACGAGCAGATGAAATAACTTTGCGAATTAAATCGAGGAGGGATGACAATTTCATGTTATTACTTCGTGGGAAAGTTTGACTCGAATTACAAACAGTCGTACATTTATTTACGGGTGTAGTTTCCAAGAAGTTTATTCATTTGGAGTTGCAAGATGAGACACAAAGAAACATCGAATGAGGAGAGTGCGCAAAAACAACGCGTGGAAATGAAAAGTCGGTAAATCATAAACGAAATCGAAGCGAGGACAGGAAAAAAAAACGATGAAGGAAGTTGCATGGGAAAAGTAGTGGTGGGGGAGGGAATATTGGGGACGAGATGGGATTGCGAGAAGACGATGGAATTCTAAAACGAATATAGATTAAATGTAATTTAATCCTTTTATCCTTCCGTGCAGACTTTCCATTACGCACCGGATTTCGTATCCGGCTCATTCATTTCTCATTTCGATGGGAAATGCTCTTCTTTTGTCATCGTGTCCGTTGGCGAGTATTTTTTTGTCGGGGTTCTCTTCATTCTCTCCATTACACTGATTTTATTTATTTTCCCTTCATTCCATTGGATGCTCGTTCGCATTCCATGTTCGGGATGTTTTGTTTCGGGATACTTTGTTGATTTCGTTAGTTTGCACACAATTAAATTCAGAAGCATAACACGAAAGCAATCGAGGGAAATAAATGTTTGGTTTACCACCAAAAAATGAATGAATATTCAAAGCGTCATCCTGTTTACACTCTTTTTATTTCATTTTTTGTTGATGTTGTACTTCATTAAAGATTGAAAATATGAATTGTAGCAATAATATAGCATTTTTTCAATGATGTTTTTGGCCAAGAAAATTAATTTAGCGAAAATTTCAAGGTTCGTCAATATATTAGACCAGCAACTTTTGATTTTCGGATTTGTTAGTATTTATTCAAAATTTCAAATGTTTACAATTTTTTGTGCTTATAAGGAATAAAAAACAAATTGTAGCAATAATTTAAGATTATTTTTGGTGAGGTTCTTGGATAAGAAAATTAATTTAGCAAAAATTTCACAGTTCATTAACTCATTAATCCTTCAATTTTCTGATTGATTTAGTTGTATTTTTTAAAATTTCCTTCTGTTTACATTTTTTCTTCTTTTATAAGGAATAGGAGATAAATTGTAACAATAATTTAAGATTATATTTGGTGAGGTTTTTGTGTAAGAAAATTAATTTAGCAAAAATGTCACAGTTCATTAACTCATTAATCTAATTTTCTGATTGATTTAGTTGTATTTTTCAAAATTTCCTTCTGTTTACATTTTTTCTTCTTTTATAAGGAATAGGAGTTAAATTGTTACAATAATTTAAGATTATATTTGGTGAGGTTTTTGTGTAAGAAAATTAATTTAGCAAAAATGTCACAGTTCATTTACTCATTAATCCTTCAATTTTCTGATTGATTTACTTGTATTTTTCAAAATTTCCATCTGTTTACATTTTTTTCTTCTTTTTTATTGTGTCCAAAGAAAACAAAATAATTTGCAGCAATAATTTAAGATCATTTTTTGTGAAGTTTTTAACTAGGAAATAGAATTTAGCAAAAAATTTTAATTATAGGATTTATAAGTTATCAAATCAATACTGTAACACACAATTTTCTGATTGATTTGTTTATATTTATTCTCATATGATAAATTTGGATTCGATAACCTCTAAAAATTATATGAATATGAAGTTAGATCATAGGATTGAAAATGTTCTTTTCAGAAATCAATCCATCAAAATTATAGAGTTAGTAAAACATTAGAGAAACAACAATTCAACAATTTTTTGGAACCAATTTTGCCAATAATAATTTTTTAGTAATAATGCATCACCATTATTTTTTCAACTGGTCTATCAAGCAATCTTTCTGGCCATCAGTTTTTAAATTATTTTTGAGAGTCAATTAGGAGGTCAGTCTCATATTAATTGAGAAATGTGATAAATTTTAAAATTTTAAAAGTTTCCAGAAAAATGAGTGTTTGAAACCAGATACACCTACATAGGGTAGAAATATGTGAAAATAGTTGATTGACAAAATTATTATTGGAAGTTTTTAATGTGAAGCTGTTCAGCTTTTTCTTCATTTTTATAGTGTTAAAATGAACAAAAAATAATTATAGATTTAATTAAACTACAAATGAGAAATTTTAAATAAAGTCATTAAAAAAATAAATGGAAAACATTGTTCCTCATTGAACGTCATTAAAATTTAGTAAATCAAAATTGTTATTTATTATATTTTTAAAATTATTTGATTTTATACACATTGGAAGTTTCTAAAATAATGCTGAATAACTTCATTCATAATCATTTTTTCTTACATTTAGGACAGTTTTAAAATTAACCAAAAAAAATTAAAAACATGATAAAATTAATTTTAAGTTAAGTTATTATTATATTAAAAATAACATGAACAAAGTTGACTTAGCTTTGGATGGGAATGTTCAGTTAACTAAATTTGTTTTGTTCCCCATTGTACGACACAAAAATGTTTAAAAAATATTTCAGTAAATGACCATTGTAGTGATTTTTTTCAATTAACAATTGCAATTCGTAGTAGATATCAACACAAAATTTTCTAAGATTTGCTAAACCAAATGACTACAAGCCAAAATAACTTGCGCTTTTGATCAAAAATTAGTAGAAGGAATAGACCGGTTCTAGATCAAAAATTACGTCTACTGCACCTCATATTTCTGGGCACATACTAACATTTATAATACGACTTTATAAATTTTTCAAAATTATCTATAACCTTGTCCCATCATCCCATGATATTCCCTAGACCTAATAAAATAATTTTCACTCAATCTTACTCAGTTTCAATCAATTTCCTCTACTAAACCCTTTCCCCAAAGAAAACGAACTCCTGGAAAGTCTTGAACGTATGCATCCAACTTTACAAACCGATATAAACTTATTCAACCTTCCTGTTTTACTTTTTGCAGCAATGAACTCTACACGAAGAAAGTTGCCCTGATGGAAATCGTGTTGAAAATAATGATTGATCACTCACCGTGTTGCTTATTGCCGTCATCCAATCGCTGACGGTGATCGCAGCAGGAAGCGCGGGAGCAGAACGTGGAAACGTTCCGGGAAGAAGGCAGCAGCAGCCATGGTACGCACCAACGCGTACAATTTGTGAAAAATGGAAAGCAAATACGTTAGTGCAACGTCGATTCGCGCGACGCAAAGAAAACATGCTCGATTGGCGCTCGCATCGTGCAACTTTTCGGTCACACCCTGAATTACCAACAATTTGTACCAAATGTGTTTGCTCACCTAGAACGTGTGAACATTGAACATGCAACGTTGCTTACTTGAGCTCGGAGGGTGATTGCGCAAGGAGCCAGTGGACCGGGTCGCTGCTGGAGCGTCCCGTTCCGATGGCGAGAAGTTGACCGATTTGACACGGACCCGGGATGCGCGGTCGGCGTGGGACCTGGGCCGTGTATTCGGCGATGGCGAGTAGGTCCGGTGCGTCCCCGATGCGCACGTAGCCCTTGGGTCTGCTGAGGCCCTTGTCGGCGAACCACGCCATCGTCGAGTCCTCGTACAGGACGACCCACTCTTCGCTCCAGCCATTGCAGAAGAAGCCCTCTGGAATTGATAGATGAAGTTTAGGTTTGTATAATTCTGTTGTGCAATGTTCGAAGGGTTGGTTAAGAAAACATAAGATGGTTGACTCAATGTGGGACCTCTAGATTTGGGACTTTCTGCTCAATAGGGAAAGGGTTGGTCCCATTTAGTTCTAGATGAACTTGAATCTTTTGCTTGCATTGTTGTTACAGAGTTGATTACTTCAAGTTAGGATTAGTTTATTATGGGATTTTCCTTGTAGAATTACAATGGGGTTCCAAGAAAGATTGCTGAATTCTAGTCATTTGGGTAAATATTATTTTAATTGAAATACATTTCTAGTAAAATGGAAAACAGATAAAATGGTAGATCAATGACCAAATACCAAATTGACATTCATAGATCTTGGAAAAAGCTTGTTCTTCATTGTAGAATATCTTGGAGTTGTTGAATACTTTTCTACCAATTACAGAACGTAACAACTGTTTAGGTTAATATCATTGTAGTTAAAAAAACCTTATATACAATACAATTTCAGTTTAAGGGAAAACAAAGAAGGTACTAAAGCACTGGCCAAATAAATGGTTAGTGAACCGGATATAAGACTTTATTTTTCACCATAAGATACCTTGAAACAATTTTCACCAATATCTAGGTATCAAGAAAGGTTGCCGAAACCATCTTCTACTAATGATGATAGATTAATAAAAAAGTAATTTTTGTACAAAAATAACAAGTCTCGATGATCATATATACTTGTGTTCCAAAAGGTAAACCTTTATGGTAATATAACCCCAGTTTAATATAAATCAAAGAAGGCAATAGATTTATAAACAAATACTAAGCTTTGGAAAAAGAATTGTAAATATCATATTCTCCTCTCTGTAGAATACCTTTGAAAATTGCGCAAGGACCCAAGATAGGTGCTGAATATAGAATATCATCTTACTTACAGGAAATAACGAGTCTAAATTCTGACGTCATTACAATCCAGAAGATAAAATATAATCCAAGTGCAGTTTTTGCAAGAAGTGAGTCAATGACCAGATACTGGGCTGGTAGTTCCTGTGCTTGAAAAAAAAGTTATCCTTTACAAGATAGGTAACTTAGGAATTTAGACCCCATCATCAATTGTGGTAGATACATGAAAGAACCCATTGATACCACTTTGATAGAAAACAGAAACAATGTTAGATCACAGTTTAACTGCTGTTTTGGTATTCGCAGTATCAGTATCTAACTTGATATCTAGATTTATAACTCAGGACTTGCAGATTTTCGAAGTGGAATTGCGTTTGTTATGCATACATCCTAATTTTCAAATATTTCCTTGGTAACTTAATTATAGCGCCAGTAGTGGCAAAATGATATCAACTAACGTGCATTTAGTACAATTTTTCCATGAGTTAACTATAGAATTTGCTACCTAATACACAGTAATCTGGATACCATCACAAGGCAAAAATCTATAGAAAAATATCAAAAACACATCTTTATGTCGATGGTTCCATAGTTCTCTCTCTAAAAGTATCTACCTTTTGGTATCTAGATAGTAAACATGTATTTAATGATATTCTATACCCTCTGTTCCTATGGAAATCACCCAAATGACATCCAAACAAATTTTAGTTTTCTCCTATGCAAGCTGACATGTCATTACAAACGCTCTCGAAAACCTAACAAATTTCCGTTATTTATATCGGAAATAAACAAGAAAACCCACAACCATACCCTCCTTGAACCCACCTCTTTTCCTCACAACAAATTGTGTATGATTCCAGAATTTTGCTGACATCGTTCTGCATATATGGTTCGAACAACGAATACCCCGGCAAAAAATGACCGGCATAACATCACCCAGACCGCGTCCTACAAGCGCACCTCATGGCTGGTCATTGCAGCTCTAACCGACTATGAAGCCCAATACCATCGACCCATCTCGATGCGCTCCCTCATACGCTACATTTCTCGCGAGTTTGACATCCACGAGTCAGAGATCCGCGAATTTGTGCCCGTATGCGTCAACAATGGGCTCGCATTTGGTGCAATTCGTCGTCAAAGAGGTCAGTTCACTCTTGGAAAGGCGTTCAGCAAGTTCGAGAATTGGTTGCCTTCGTCGACACCCTCGACGACTGAGGTCATACCGCCACCGACAAGGGCAGAGCGCAAACCTAAACTGTTGAAGAATTTGGTACCATTGACGAGGAAAGTCGGTTGCATCACGAAGACAAGGGTCTCGAAATCTGAGACCAAGCACAATGCGAACTTGTCGAAGATCGCGAAGAAGTATAGGTCGGATGGGTCGATCCTTCCTCCTGAATCGAAGGCCAGTAAGTCAATCAAGACTAGTGGATCACTCGCGTTGTTTGAACCGTCCACATCGAATGCACATCGTGGGAAGGATTGAATTCCACATGGAAACTTTACGTTTTGATTACGAAATTGATGATTATTGTATCTTGGTTTGTTAAATCTTTGAAATAAATGTGAACTTATACCTTTAAAAAAATTGACGTTTTGCATAAGATAAATTATCTCCCTGATGAAGGTGTGGGAGCACCGAATGGTAAATGGTAAATATGTCGAGGGAAAATTCAAAGTTTACTTCTTACTTCTTCATATAAGAATATAATTATACCTTTTTACTGGTAGTTAAAGACAAATTTTTACAAGTTATCTACCAGTTGAGTTGTCAGTGAGTTTCTGTATCAAACGAGTGATTCTGGAATGATCTAAGGTTGCAAGAAAAATCATGTATTCAATATTGAGGATTCGTTGACATAGACTAACCTTGAAAATTTCTGGATTGGTTCAAAATTTGATGGTATTTCAATAAGAGGACTCTAGCGAGAAAAGGTGATTATAAGAACTAATCAACACTAAATCTGGTATATTTGTGAAGAAAAACAGTATATTTCTAAATTGAAAGTAAATCTTCATCTTAGACTGATCAGTAAATTTAAGATCTAAATTTAGGAGATCTAAATAATCAACCTAAAATTAATTCTCAAGTGGCATACTTTTCTTTCTTAATTTGAATTAATTATTAATTTGAACAATATTCAGCGAAATTGTCTGAAACAATTTATTTCTAGTCGATTTTCGAGGGAAACAACCTAAATTTCTAAATTACTGCCACTTTAGTATGAAAATTATGTAAGGATTACGTCATATTGCCTCCAATATATAAGGTTAATTAATGTTAATTAGTCATTCCAATATATTTTTTGCTTCTTAAATTCATTAAATTAAATACATACCACAGTAACAATTCTGAAAAATCAGACTCTATCTATCATACACTTTTTCTAATTGTAATTTGGAAAGTATCAATTAAATTTCAGAAAAAAATTTACTCATTAATTGCATTTTATACTTTTTGGATTACTATTGTAAGAGTTTAACCTAAATTTCTTAAACTGAGATTTTACAAGCAATAATTATCCTAAAATACATTAAAAAATGAATCATCTACTTTCTTAGAAATTAAAACATTTGATTGGAAACGTAATAACACAAGTATTTAACAACTTCCAAAATAATTTTGAAATAATGAATCGAAGAACAACACTTTCGGGCACATAAAAGCAATTAATTAAATAATTGTTATCGCCTCGTAATTACAGCTAATTCATTGTTGTTAAATAAGCTGGAAATCATTACAACTCTCTAATTATGTCGTTACATGATTCTCTCCTAAAATAAGGATAAAAAGGCATCATATTTCTCGACAAAAAACATGACAAATAAATGACTCCATTTGAAACCTAAAACCAACTCAATTTTTTCTCATTTATACAAAAGTAAAAATTGAGATAAAAAAGGAACAAAGATCAATATTACAAGGAAGCAATTTCATATTCATTAAATATTCAAAAATTAAATTACTCCAGGAAAATCAGTCATCCATAACAAACCTTTTTTTACCTCAACCTATCAGATGAAAAAGCCTGCCAGAAAAAAATTAAGGTGAGTCATTTAACTATGAAAAATGAGCCCCTTAAACAAAACGCAAAGAGAAGAAAAGTGAAAGCCAGTCGCTTAATGTATTCACAATCTGCACGAGAATCAATTCGGGAAAATCGAATAAATTACAAACACATCGAGCAAAGATAATTGCAAAATGAGTCAATGATGGTGGCAAAGACGCACACAATGACAGCTAACGTTATTAACGCGCTGACATTTTCAGCAAAAGAGCCACCAGCTTGGACCGACTTCTCGTTGGAAATATATAATTCCCATTTCTTTTTGCTTGTTCTCTGCCATTTTCCTTTTTTTTCAGCTTTTCTTCTTCGATGCTTCAAGATCCTGGGGCTCAATTGATGTATTCTCTGGAGTTTTTACACTTTCCAGTGGCCTTTTTCTGCCAGGATATTTTGTGGATACCTGAGAACTAAATTTTCATAAGACGTAAAGGTATTGTGGGAATAAAATGACATTTTAATCCCTTGGGATGTAAATATTGTATGATTTAGTGTCGCGGATACTTTCCGAGTTTTGTCAACTTTGTTACTCGAGTTCCGAAACATTATTGGTAACTATCTAATGTTTTATTAGTTGAAATTTACTTAATAATTTATTGTTCTTATTTATTAATATTGATCTGATCAGTTGTTCATTTGTATATACCTAAAAAAGCTTTCTTCTTATTTTCTTATTTTATCTCATTTTTATTATGTTCCTATATATGATGTCCATATTCAAATTTATTTAACAAGTGAGAGAAATTCATAATTTTAATTCATTTCTGATACTAATATATCAAAATACGTGCATTAATTTGCTGGTTACTATAGTTACAAATTTTCAATGTTTGACATACATTGTTGTAATAATGAATGAAACATGGTACCAACTTTTCTTTTGTAAGATAAGATATCGTTTACCTCACGTGTGCAAAATATCACTATGCACTCCTGAGATTCTTTTTATAAATGTTTGAAAAGATTACTGAGGTTGGGCCTGTTTTACCACATCAATCTTACTCGCCGAATCTCTATCCTGAAAGAAAATCACTTTTTTTCCTTCCGAAAAGTTTTTGAATGGAAGCCAGCCTTGAAAATTTCTTCCAGTCTAAATTGGCCATATTTTACAAACATTTACAGGAATTGATAAACTACCGAAAATAAAATAGATTACTGATAATTCTAATAAAATACATAATACATAATATTAACATAATAATAACATTTAAGTTAATATTATTTAGAAACAAAATTTTGTACTAATTTCGATTTGGATAAAGTTAAATAACCTTTTTAAACTGCCCATTTAATAATCAATTTTAAAGTCCGTGTGAACAAACTAACAAAACGTGTTAGTTTTCTTGCAATTAGATTATCTTCTGATTTTTACTTTATTATGTAATGTAATTTATTTTTCAAGTGAGAAAAAAAATGAAAAATTTAGTTTTGAACTATTTCAGTTGGTCCAATAATTTATTGCTTCATTGTTGTTGAAAGGCCATTATAAAATAGTATAACACCAAGTGATTAGTCCAAAGTTATATATTTAAACACGAACTAAAAAGTAGTGAGCAATAAATTTATTAACATAAAGAATAAATTTAACTGAATTGTAGTGAAAATAGATCACAATTCCTTGAATTATGATTAAATTTCTAATTAATATGATTACAAAAATTCAAAATTGTTCATACATTGTGATAACAATGTTAAATTTCTGGAAAAATTGTCCTAATTTACGTGTGCAAGATATCATCATGAGTTTTCTTTTTTATGAACACTTGAAGAGATTTTTCAGATTATTTTTGAGATCTATTTTATCACATCCATCCTACTTCCTGAATCTATGCCCATCTGAAAGTAGAAATGAGAAAAAACTTTAATTTTTTAAAGTCATGAAAATTTCTCTCAGTCCAAAATTGGCCACATTTCACAACAATTGAAACGAATTTGAAAAACTGATAGGAAGACTAAAATAAATTACAGAAATTTTGATGGAATACATAATAAATTAATATAATAAATTAACATTTAAATTAATATTAATTACAAAGTTTGATATAAGCTCAAATTGGATAAAGTTACATAAGCTTTCTAAAGCACTCGTTTAATAATAATTATTAAACTCCAATTTCATACAAAATTGCTCCCCACACTGAAACATTAAAGCTAATGATCTATGGATTAATTACGATATGAAAATCAGTCGGGAGTAATGAATTGCTGGCTTCAATCGAAAGTAATACGTCGTTAAAAGCCTATTGCATTACTTGGTGTCACGAATCCCGGTTCTGAATCGCTCCTATCACAATTTTACTGCACCGAGCAGCGAGTCTATGAGAAAGTATGGTAACAATGGCTGCAAGACTTCTGCGAGCACCGCCGGACGGATGAAAATTAGCAGGAAAACGAGCACGCAAGGCACGAGAGAAGAGCATGCAATAATTTAGTGAATTAAAAGGCAGACGAGCGCTCAAGTTTCTTCCCGCACTTCCCGCTTCCTTCTTATTATTATCATCATCCTCGTAGTTAAAGTGCGCACCGGCCGAAGAGGCGACTTCCCGAAGAAGTGGAGTGTGTGTGTCTAGCCCCAGGGCGCATGCCAACAGTCGAGTTATTCGCGCTGAAATATAGACGCAATGGGAGCGCAAATTTATTGCTCTGGATTATTTAAAGTGACATCGTCGTAAATTATCATCCTCCATGCGGCCCTCTTAGATCTTCGAGGTGATAGAGGAAGAGAGGGGGAAATAGTTTTTTGGGGATTAATCGTGTTATCCTTCGGGTTTATAATGATGGGTGATTTTATTTTGATAGGTTGGGTGTTAAATGAACAATTGAAGAGATGGATCTTTAGAATAGGTTATCTATGGATCTATAGAATAGGAATAATTCTGAGAAATCAATTGTTATTTTTAATTAGTAATTATCTAAGATTTTTGATGTTGATTTGTCAATTAACACCTTGATATCTTGACTTTTTTATTTTTAACATGAATTTATATTCAAGAATTATGTACATACCTTGACTAAAACTGTAACATCTTAATACACTGACAAAATAAGTAATATTATAATACTACCGTTCAACGTTGTCATTAAATGTGCAAAGTCATATTTTACTAAAATTAAACCTTTAGCAAAATTCAGAAATATTCGTCGAATGATAAAATATTAATTTCAACAATTCATTAATTATTATTTTTTCCTATTCTGAGGGATCATCTGCTCTTCGTAAAAATATTTGATTGACATAGAAACAAATATTGTTTTAAAAATTGATTATGTTTTACAAAGTAAAACATTCCATCTAAATATCTAGTAATTTTTATGAAATAAAGATATCAAATCCTTTTTCAAAATTGATGATGTTATCATAACATTTTTAAAATTTGGTGATATGCGTTTTAACAATTATATTTTGGGATTTCCTAGTTTATCTAGAATTTATAAATTCTATTATTGAATAAATTAATTCTTCCTGAAAATTCAACAATTTTTTTGCGAATGATAAAATAGTAAGTTGTTTAAATGAGATGCTTTAGCAGCGACCTCTAGTTAAGCAAACGTAAATGCAAAGCAGCTAAATCCTTTTGCAGGAGTTTCTCAAAAGACTAACATTTTAATGTTTTGCTGTA
>JARJDZ010004671.1:0-18255 GCA_030264555.1 Aleochara sp. GC000083 | reverse complement strand
GGCACATATTCGCGAATTAGGTACATGTTGGAGCTCTTGATGATCTCTCCGGGTTATATTACTTATAACAGCTGTTATATACATGTTCTATCTGAGATATGTATCTGTGTTTAGTGGGAGGTAGTCTTCTATGGATTTGATGAAGAACTCTTGCATTCTCTTGTCCGTGAACATTAAGAAATCGATCGATTCATGACGGACCGTCGGCGGATATTAGAAGAAATTTCCTGTAATGGAACAATGATTCGATTATAGGAAAATGCATTCCGGAGTCTATTGTTCTAAGTTTCGCAAAAATTCAATTCATAGCATGAAATATTTTTCTTCGAAACAGTATCTTCTCGTTGGGGCAGTTGAGTCTGAACGTCTTAAAATATAATATTGATAAACAAATAAAAGGTATTTGACAAATTAGAAATATTCAATTAAAGTCTTTAATGGAAATTCATATCTTTATGGAGAAATATTTAGTAGAATGATAATTCTCCAACAATGGATTTTCACCAATTCCTGGAATTTCAACTACACCTATTTTAAATGGCGACTACCATTTATGATGAAATGATAGACGTATTGAGCAACACATAAACAATTACGTCCAGTTGCTTCTAAGCAAGTTGAGATGTGAGTTTGTGCATAACTTACTTTACGTTCGGTGCAAACTTTTTGGTCACTCTGCGCGAGAGTATCTGTAAATTGAAGTTCCGGGAATTCCGTTTTGTTGGATAAAATTGTGCATATACCAAAATTTGGCGAATCAGAGTATCCTTCATAAATCTAATTAGTTTAAAAGAAGATTTAACAATATTTTTAATACTTCAGCCGACTAAAATTAATAAATATAATAATTTATTAACATCGGATATAAAAATGCTGAAAGAAATATTATGACGTAGATCGTAGACGTATATCAGAAGTGTTTGAATTAATTAAACTGAAATAACTTGCAATTTATGAAACGATCAACAATATAGATGAGAAACGCCACTGTATTTTAACATTAATAATTAATTAATCAAAATATCAAATATCAAAATATCAAAATATCAAACTTGCAACAATTATAATAAAAATCCGTTTTCAAGAATATTATTTGATAAAATTCAGTAAATATATAACTAACAAATGAGTAATTATTATTTTTTGTTGTCTTTTATAACCTTAAAAAAATGAAAATATGCAAAACAAATTCAGTAACACTTAATAAAAATTAAATCGAACATTTTCATAATAATACTTCAAAGCCAAATTAGCTTTTTTTATGGCACAATAATCTATTGTAGTCTTTCATTTGCAGGAAGCAAAAGAAAGCAAAATACCTGCAACATTATTATCTTCTGCTCTTTTGAATTCAAACTTTATACTAACTTAATAAAGTATAATTCTAAGAGGAAAGATTGCTTTTACTTTATTCAATCTCATCAATTGACTTACAGTCGCTTTTTATATTCAATTAATTTTCAATTCTTCTTCTGCAGATTTTTGCGTACGTAAAAATGCCTAGTAAAATGAAATTAAATATGCAGTTTATAATTTCTTGACATATACTGGAGAAAATTGGTTGTAGAACTAAAAAATCAATCTGAATTAGCACGTTTTTGAACAATACGTAATGTATTGAGTTAAATATTAAATTTTCTAGGTTGGTCTATATATTTTAGTTTATGAAATCATATGAAGGATTATATAACATAAGTCTGATGTAAGAACCATATGTACCTACATTGAGTAGGCTGACATAATAAAAATACAATTTTATAAATAAACTGCTATAAATAATAAAGTTTGAAAAGAAATTGATGATTTTAACTCGTGCAAAATAATAGTGCAAAATAATATACATCGATGAGGATATATCATCAATTTTTGGAACCTCCACTAAAGGTCTCTATTAAAATAAGACAGAACAATACAACAAAATGAATGAAAATGATTTTAAAACATGTCAATTGCAAATATTATTTCAGAAGCTACCCACTTATATTATTCTTATAGATAAAATATTTCTGAATAAATTGATGCTATTATCACGAATTCAATAACAAATCCTCGTTAAGTTAGACTGGATACTACATGTATGGATATCAGTTAACCACGTCCTAGAATCTCCAATTGAAAATAAATTAATACTATTGCAACCACTGAATATTGCGTCTCCGTTATTGGTCTGTTATGGTTATTTGCTTTGATGTATCTAATTGTTCATGGAATTTGGGATCTACGTTAGGCACTGAACAGACTCTCGGATATTTGATTTTACATCGAATAATTATGTCCACGAATTGAAATTGATACTGTTGGCCATTGAAAGCGTAAATAGCATTGTCTAAGTAATTTTAGGAATAATTAAATTACAACTGCAGGGAAAGCAAATATTTAAGGAACAATTTTACCTTATAAACAAATACATTTAATATAATAAGTCCTGATATAAGTTTATAGGACTGTTTAGTTTGTCGCTTGCATGTGATTATTCTATTAGTAAATTGTTTCATTGCATATTCACGTTATGGATTGTTGCCTTTATGGATATTGATAAAATTATTATAATCATTATAATAATCAGCTCTACGGAAGTTAAAATTATAAAATTGCGAGAAAAACATAAAGATGATCGTTGTTTTCCCTCAACTTTTGAGCATGTGTGGTTCAAAGAAAAAAATGTTAACAAAGTCAAGTTTTGTAGTACTTATTGACAATATTTTAATTGCACCACACTCAAAGTATCACTTATTTGTGGAAAGCGTCAGTTTAATTTAAACCGTACCTTTCCTAGAGCTTAAAATTTAAGTGGCAGACAATAAGACCTAATAATAACTAAATGAAATCAATGCGAGACCTCGATCAAGTTTTTCACTGATAACAGTGAAATGGTTGAAAAACCAAACTGAAACGGGAATGGCCAAATTGTAATTTTTGACTCAAAAGAAAAAGTTGTGATAATTTCTAGTTTTATATTCTCTACGCATTTGGAAGTTATTAAATATTGTTATATGATGAGTTGACCGGGAGCACAGAGCAATCTCATCAATAAATTTCATTGCATTACATATATGAACTTATGGTGAATTTAACAAATGAGATTTAAGTACTCATAATTCGTTTTTCAGCTGAAACACTCATTCTTCCGAAATCAGCAATATTTATGTGCCGTCACTTACTCAAGTAGATCTTATAATCTAGTCGTGCAAATGATTCAATATACATATAAGTGTAACTATGTTTTAAGTAACTCTTAATTAAGTGGCACATTTAAGGGTAAAGGGTAAATGGTGCAAACGGGCCTTAAATGTGTTGTTTTTTTCTCCATTATTTAAAATTAATTTTTGTTTGTTTCCATAAATTATCATGCAACCATGTCTGGCATTTTCTTATTGCGCGAATTATTATTATATTAAAGATTTTCAGAAGTTCAGAGTTCAAGCTGTAATAAACAAACTTTATATGCTGTTTTTATTGCAAATTTCTTGCTATATTAATTTAACACGGATTGAATTTCTCAGCTTAAATATTTAGCTACACTTTAAATTTAAAAATCGAATAATTTTAAAAATATTAAATTATTTTAATGAACATGATAACAATCCGAGAGCAATGTGCAACTGTCAAAGTAGAACGCGAGAATTTAATTTCAACTTTTAGTGGTGAATATCAACAATTTTCCCACATTTAATAGGTTTTTAATTAAAATGTGATATAGTTTATAATTTCATAAATTGAAATTGCCCGATGCAGTAAAGTAAATAACTTCTGTTATGCGCTTCCACGTGTCACTATGTTGCACCATGTAGCAACCTTGACCATTTTCAGCTATTTTGGCCAACCAAATTGATACTCTTTGATGGTGTAAACGTTGTCATGACGCCCTCGGATCTCAATTGACTATAAATTCAGTTCACTCCATGCGTTGAAAATTACACTTCCCAATTGGTTTTATCCCCGAACTAGCACCGTGTTCGATCAACAGTTCTGATCTAATTGTTTGCGGAATCACAGGATTACATTTTCCCCGTCAAAACCGCACACTGATACGATCGTTGGGCGTACATGTAGATGCATACCTTTATGCGTTCCAAAATTGCGTAGCAGGCAATTTATTGAACTTGTTCCTTGAATAGATTAATAAGGAATTATTAATTATCAAATAATTGGTAATTAGCTAAGCTACTTAGTTACTTACCTACTTACAGATTTTTAAAATTTGCTTCCATTTGAAAATTGCTACTGAAATTCTGTAATAAAAATGTACTCCTATTGTATTGTATGTCTATTGTTAATCAAAAGAAACATGTTAACATAGAAATGGTTAATCATTCAATTAATATTTTCAAAAATCGATAATAAGTTGTACAAAGTTTATATATTGTAACTCAATAATTTATTTTTTAGGTTCCAATATTGGTCCTGAACCGCCACAACTTATTGAAAGTAAGTAACCACACGTTCAAATATGATCACCATATTTTTGCTTACGTGTAACTGCTATATCGATTATTCCTGTTTCCTGTTTCGGAAAAGTCGATTCGTTGACAAATGCCGAACTGAACAGTGTATGCCGCTTTACACACTACCAGTTTGATGGAATTCTGAAATACCATGCGTGCAACTTCGACGCGAGCGTTTTCAAACTGCAAATTCCTAAATAATCGCATCGGTATCTCACGGTCACAGGAATACTAGTCAAATAATACGACAGTCTTTGGATTTCTTTTCTGTTACTTCACCAGTAACACTTCCTGAAATTGGTATTGTATTGTTTAATACTATCATATAGGCGGTACAATGTTTTGAAGCGTCGAATGGCGAATTTCAAAATTAAAAGAAAAATTATAATTGATAAAATTATTTTGTATAATTATAGATATAACTTTTTAATTTTTATTTTTTCAGATGATGTCTGCAATGCAAAACTTGAAATCGATGGTTAATCAAAAGATAGAATCCTGGAGAAACCCTTACAAGCGCTTGCCTTCAAATAGCGTAAATATATATTATCTACATTTAACCAGATTATTACGCTTACATTAAATAAAAGCCAAATTAATGAAAAATATGTGTAGACAATTTAGAATTAGTGCGACTTGTTTGTTGAAATATCTAATCCATTGATTCCATTGGTTGTGACACACATCATTATTGCACTGCATATTTATAATTTTACGTGTTCGAATTCGATAATCTAAGGTTACGTACGCAAAAGTATGTCTTTTTAGATTTCTACAAATGCATATCTTATTTATTTTACAGTGAACCAGGGAGAAATATGTTTTTTCACCATATCACCATCAACCATGAGTATCATCTAGTTAAACTGACCTAAAATTGCATGCATGAAAATCATAAGCCATTTATCCAATACTTCTTTAACCTGTTTTACGTGATGATAATTGCAATCTAATTTCAGTCCGAACAGAGCGAAGATTCTGCAAAACCCTGCCTATTTTTGGGACTAAAGTGCGTTCCTCAAAATGATTGGGAGGAATTACATCAGCTTAAACTGTGGATTAACCAAGCGACTAATTTATCAGTTGGGAAGAATCGTCGATACTACTGTGAATGGTATGCAAATTTTAGTTTGCTCGGCTAATAATTTATAATTATATTTGTATGTTACAGCTATTTGTGACCCAACTTTTGGATCCACGAATTCACATCTTTCAAATCAGGAAGCGTTACAGTGCAATGGAAGGAAACACTTAACTTTTATAATGTATCCATTTATGATTTCTTTTATGGATGTTTGGTTATAGAGATTTATGAACTACGATTCTTTTCCCAGGACAAATTAATTGGAAGCCTACAGTTGTCCCTAGGTAAACCTACAGGACGTATGGACTTGAACCGTGCCTAACGAAAACTGAATTTTATATTGTTATTCTTTCCTTGCTATTTTTTGCGATCGGATTGAAATGCAACACAATGTAAAGCTAAAATATTTGAAAATATTTTAGAACTTCAAATCTAATCATATTTTGCAGCTCGTTAGAAATGGTTCAACTGAATTTACGAAACGCTCTAAGCGCAATATATATTTTTACTTTTCAGATAACCGTAGATATGGATCAACGGATGCCGAAAGAGAATTATGGCAGAGAATGATAAATTCTCCCGGTGAGTACAGCTTTAGTTTCCTAGATGTGCAGTTAACAGAATCCCAGAATTAGGAAATAGGAAATAGTACATATTATATACTTTATATAACCAATATATACATATATATATAAATGTATTTTCCTACTGTTGTGTGAACTTGCAAAAGTTCAAAAATGAAAGTACCTGTTGTATTAATATGTGATAAAATTGTACTTTGTGATGTAATGTCAATACGTATATATGATATGTTCATCACATGAAATATGTATTAAATAGATTATATTTTGTGTATAAAATTGAGACCATGATGTACCTGTGCAATGCTGTAATACTATTGTTAAAAATAAGATATTATAGCACTATATGTACCTGTAAAACAGATATCTTGTATGAGGTTAGAGTTTGTTCTATATTCACGTTATCAATCACTTTATCCTAAGATGTATTTTGTGAAAGAAAAATGTACCAACAAATGTTGTATTAGAAAATCATATAAAGATATAATAAATATGTGTAATGCCTTGGAAGAATTAGGCAAAATAGAAGAAATCTGTCTCAAATCCTCGAGTAATAACTGTAACATTGTCAAATTGTCTTTTCAGCGAAAATAAAATTCTGTAATATTTTTTCTCAAAAATTGGACAAATGTAATAATATTGATACAAGGAGTGTTGATTTCCGTTCCGAGCTAAATAAACAAAATAATCGTAATTTTCTTTTCATTACGCTTCCGCTTCCCAACGTTCCCAATGTTACAGCATATTATCATTGAATAACGTACAGCATTTCAGAAAAAATATATTCTCATCTTTATTGTGCCAGGATGTCCAGGAATGCTGTAGACGAGTGATATACTGCATTCTTTAAATAAGTGCTCAAGAAGTTCCGCCTAGACGACAGGATGTTTCTTGCTTACAAACAGGATGTCTGCAAAATTACAGCAGTGTTAAAATCAATATATTTGTCGGCGTCGCTTGAGTGGTGGTCAGGGGTTAGGGAAAACTCATAATAATCACCACTCATATTTCCGATAATGTTCATAAGGGTATTTAATTAATCGAAACTATTAACAATGCTACTTTAACAAAAGATACTACGGAAGACTCGGAGACTGACACAAGTCTATGATACGCACAAAGAAATCGGTAATCCACAACTGGAACGTTCCAAATTTTCCAATCCACTGCAGCAGTCCACCGATTCCGTCCAAGTCTCACACAAAGGGCACTTGAACATCCCTTGGTTCCCACACGTTCCCAAAGAGTCTTATCAGTGTCGCTCGCGTTTTAATGTTTTCTTTAGTCTAGTTGAGCATGTGATCTAAACAAAGAATGCGCACTGGCGCAATCCTGAGGGCTACCACCCACACTAAGATGACCTTCCAATCGCTTTAAAATCCAGGCGTCTCCGACATATTGATGTTTATTTTTATGTGATACTGTCCTTGATTTCCTCGACCAATCAGTTGCGGTAACATGAATATTACCTCCTTTTTCTTACATTTCGTTGTGAATTTGATTAAAGTTTCGAATTATTTCTGCCTGTCGGACAAACGATGATTTTCTACGTATTATAGTTGTCTACTGACAAATTGCATAAAAGTTAAAGGGAACTTTTGATGTTGATGCTGATTGCATGGGATAAACTTAAAAGAATTTTATATTGAGATATAGTAATATTTCATAATAATTTCATTTGCAACATGTGAAGTGGGACCTGTAGTCTCCATAATTTTGTGTTCTTTGGAGTATAAAGTTTTACCAATAAGTACTGGCAACAAGTTTGTCAATACACATATAAAATTCATTTTTAATTAACAAGTACAGAATATCTTCTCCTCTTCATTATTGTTCATTATTTTTTGACATTACTTGTAGGAGAAACATACTGATATTACATTTGAAAAGGCAAGTTACAACGGAGCATAGGCGTTAATTTTTGATCAATTAATGTGTGATATAATTTTGTACATGTAAAGGTAAAATTCTCTTTTGTTACATTTTTTCAAAATATTATAAATTGATTTAACATTGACAAATTGTTTCTCTTTACATTGATATTCTTACTATCAACATAGAAGTTCTGGTAAAATTAAATTATAGTAAATTTACATGGTGTAAATTGAATAGGCATTTTTAGGTATGTATTATTAAAAATTTAAGTAACTGATTGGACTGGCGAAATGCTCTGAAATTTTATGAATATTCGTATATCTGTTAAAATAATTACTGGATCAAAAATAATACATAATACCCGGAAAATAAGGAACCGATGTAATTAAATAGCGAAAGACAAAACGAAGAACATATAATAGTGGATTACCTAATGATGTGATTCGATAATATAGATACGATAAATAAATGTCAAAAGTTTTAGTCACATTTGCGTTATTTTAATAAGTAGCCTCATTAAATTAATTATATTAGTAAATTAGAAAGTACTTATCTTAGTGTTAGTTGAGGGTAAACTTTGTATTTTCCCTCGATGTATTTACCATTAAATTCTCTCCAAGCAGCTTTCGGTGTTCCCACACCTTCATCAGGGAGATTATTAAATTAAGTTTAAGAATGATCCTGTACCCGTTATGATATAATATTTTAATGCAGTTTTCGATATTGTTTCAGTTAATGTATGAAAACAATAATTTAAAAAGTTCAACAACTAAATGAGAATCATAATTGCAATATGGAACCGCAAATAAATCAGGTTACTGAAAAGCAATTGGATACTGCAGAAATACATACAAATAAGAAAATCGTGAAAACGTTGAATGAAAAAATACAGCATTATGAAGAAATAAAATACACATGTTAGACTGCACAGAAATTTATATCGTTAGGTGAAACAACTCCAAAAGGCCTCAAACAATGAAATATATCACATTGCTTGAAAAAAACATATTATATTCAATTATCAATATATATTTTATTCACAAGCTTATTTTCTTGGTGTGCTATTTGCTATATGTATAAATGCGTCTGTCTCACCTTTATTGATTTAATGTATTTGCAGTTGTTGCTCGATTTTTTTACAGTATTTCTAGTAACAATTGATTGTATAATTTGATACATTTTTTACTGTTTCAAATGAAATTGTTCAACACTTAATTTTATTTGTTGATAAGCCCACCACTCAAGAGCAATAAGTCTATGTACCTAGTCATAGCTTATAAAGACAAAATGTCAACAATCTATTTAATAAAATTAAAAATCTGCAATAAATTTTGTGGAAAAGATCATGACCTTTAGAGATACTTCAATCTCTTTTAATAAAGTAGGGGAAAGTTGCAAAAATCGTACCACTTAAGAAAATCGCTATAAACCGCGAAACTTGAAATGTTGTATGTTAAAAGAATGATAGAAAGGTGCTTTAATTAATCATCTTATAACAAATCAATTAGATAAACTAGTTATTTATGCACCAAAAAAATAAGTGACGCTTTGTTCCCGAAACTGTTAAAATGCATGAGGAGTCCTTAAGCACAAAACGATTCAATGGAATGGAACGAGATCCAAAATTAGAAATTATCTTGCGTGCTAATGATTTAATTATATTTTTGTCTTCGCATATGAAAAAAATATCATGTAAGGAAATCTCTTCCTTCAATGTTTTTTTAATAGGATTATATGGATAATATATTACAAAAAAATTGTGAAATTTTAATTACTTCAAATAAAACTGACTATTTTCGCATCGCACGTATATTGCTAACATGATACATATTATAATCATTACCTTGCATATATTTTAAATAAACAAATTGATAAAAAACTATTTTCTGAAGAAAGACGTAATTATCCGTGGCTTCTTCAATGTGTTATTCCTGATCAGTAACTATCATGGCATATTTAGGATAAATACAGGATACAACAATAAAGTCAGAAGAACAACTTGATGAGATATTTTCAAGGAGGTTACTTGGCCTTATAGATTTACTACACATCACCCAATTGTAAGAAAGTCGTCGAATAATAAGTATATTCTGGTCCTTGGTAACTTCAAAATAGTCTATAAATGAGAAAAAAGGACCGAATAAAAGAATTTACTTCCAGGCGAAGATTCCACGAATGATGAAGATTCCCCATCGTTTTCCAGGTAGGGATTAAAGGTCATGTTCTTAATACCGTCTCGCCGTAATTATATCAATGTGAAACCGTCAGAGGCCTTGCTTTCTTCGTACTTGATCTCGATTCATCGTGCGTCTTGGAAGGCTCGAATTGTTTCACCTGGAAATTCAAACGGATTGCATTGCGCCCGACCTGTTTATGTCTAACCCGTTTTACGTCTTGCTGAAAAGCCATGACTAAAATTTCTGGAATAATGAATTGGTATTCAATGTTTCTATCATGAAATTTCCAATAAAATCCGAATAAAGAATTAATTCATGTTATTCTAGAGATGAATTTGTAATTTTTTAACGCATTTCAAACTTAAAAGTTTGTAACTAAAAATACAAATTTGGAATAATTATCATGCTGCCACTGTATTAACGCACATGCAAAATGAAACGATTAAATTCTAAATAACAATAAGGGAATAACGGTTAGTTCATTAGTGAAATCAAGAATAAATGGTCTTTTTGAATCAAATTAATGTAATATTCTGGCAAGCAATCGCGCAATGCACGAAAAAAGAAAACTAAAAGAGAGATTAGAATAGTGGAAATTGATGCTTTCATGCTTGCGAATATCAAGGATAGAAATGATAAGAAACCAGTAAATAACATAAATCACAAAATGGATCAAAGGTTTAATTACAACTTATTAATAATAAAGACAAGATATCAAAATAGTTGTCATATCAAAGCGTTAGAAATATAAGCAACCAAAGTATTGCGACATATAAAGTGCGAACGGACTTAGAAAATGAGAGAAAACGTGAATCACTAACACGAATTTACATCTTGTATTAGCTTGTTCAGAAAGTCATTTCATTTTTTCCCGACAGAGGATTTAATTGTATTTCTTGCACCCAAATTCATTTTTAATCTTATAATTTTTATGTGCTTTGACAACTCAAATACCAAGCTTGTAGGAAAAATTTATCGTAATTCTACGCAGTAGTTTTTGGTGGTACACACTCTTAAATATGGGGAGCAAAATACAGCATTTTCGACACAGCTTACTCTTTTACTACAGAAAAGGAAAAAATGGTCAAATGCATTACACCAAGTCAATTTTAAAGCTGACTTATTCCTATCTATTACCGATACTTAGAGATAGATATTGTTACACGAAAATCCGAACTCGATTAATATACAATATTTCTGTAACTTATTTTTCTGTCCATATAAATATTATGCAAATATTTGTATCAATCTACTTGTCTGGAAATACAAAGACGAAACGAACAATTATTTTTATCTTACTGGAGCGTATAATGTTGCATTTCCTATGCGTGTTTTAAGTGACAAAAATTGAATATTTTTCACTTGTCAAATCAGTNATCAACTTTTCTCCAGTAAGATAAAATGTCGTATATTACACGTGTGCGAAATGCCATAATAAACTCGTGAAATTTGTGTATCACTCGTGCTATCGCACTCGTGATTCAAATCTTTCACTCATAATTTTGCATTTCTCACACTTATAATATAATCTACTGCAAATAAAGAAATAAATAAAAAATAAACAATAAATTAAGATTGCTACATATTCCATTGTCGTTTTTCACACAATTTTTAAAGGTAGAAGCAATGAGCGTGGATAACGGAAAAGAAGCATACAAATCACGTCTCGTTATCGTAGCAAGCTGTATAGGCTTTTCTACAGAGTAGTTTTCCATGAAACCCATTCTGCGCGGTTCACGTTACGCACTTTCGCGTCTATGTTCGCACGTTGGTATATCTCATCGATTGAATCGCGAACATGTTAATAATGATGATCCATACTGAAGAATCCAAATATGATATTGTGAAATGGCAAATACGAGCTAGAACCCTCTTACAAAATCATTGAGCGTGAAATTGCCTGAAATCAAATGTCCCAATTATTTTTGTACACTTTGTAAATTGACAAATAATATAAAAAGTCATATATATTAAGTCAGGAAGAATAAAGACTAGCCCTGATGCGGGCGCAAAACATACAAAGTCCAAAATTAAAAGTCTATAAGGACGGACAATCGCTTCTCCTTTCCTCCTTATAGAAGCCTGAAGTGGAAGATCCCGTAGTGGTCAGGGGTGTTCTCCGGCGTCAGGGGGGTGTCCTGGTGTGGGACCTGGTACTGCCGCCATCCCGAGACGTGGGTGGTGTAAATGTCTCGGCTCCAACGGATGGTGTCGGACAACATCAACTTGCGCATGAGGCTTGCGTAGCGGCTAGTGATGCCCATGGAGCGGATGACGGCTTCGTTGGCAGGGTCCCAGGATCCACTGCCCCCACTTGGAAGGCGAAGATGGTAACTGCCTCACGCTGTGCTTCGAGGATGTCGACCATGGGTTGATACTTGGCGAGCTTGATGGCTCTGCTCGCCGCCATGGCATCTGGCCCGTTGTCAAATGGGATGATGACTGTTTTACCATTACCATTCCTGGCAACGATGTCGGGCCGGAGGTTGGAGTTGACGCCCTCTACTGTCTTGTTGACCCGGACTGACCATGATGATGGTAGGGCCTTAACAAGGCGCGCCTGCACCGCATTGTGCCTCAACGTCCACGTATGCGACTGTGGTTTACAGTGGTTAATCACATGCGGGAGCGTTTCCGCGGCGTGGCGACATCTACGGCACCTCTTGTCCCCTTTGCTTCATGGGGGACAATGACGGAATCCTCCGTTGGCTTCGAGATGAATACTGCCAATTCCCCCTTGTCTTGCAACACTCTAAAACAGAAGGGCCCCTTCGAACGACGGTAGGCGTTACGCATCCTCGTCCACAACGACGCTACATCACCACCGTCTCGGCCGAACTCTTCCTCTAACGAGCCAGATAAGTACGTGGCCAGATCCTGTGTACTTGGCCAACGTCCAATCCTCCGATGGACAGCCTCCTCCAACTGGGCGCGGCAGATGTCGGCAACCACAGGGTCCTCGCAGGTAAGCATGCGGAATCCCTGGGTGATGGCCGCGGTATCGACCAAGTTCGAGAAGGGCTGGAGGTCCGTCCCTCCTTTGGAAGGTGGTAGCCAAAAGAGTTCTGGGCTCGCACGTTGTGCGAGGTTCATTCAGGCTTTAAGGTGACGTTTCATCTGCAGGTCCAGGTGTTTCAGTGTTTTCTTCTGGACCGCAGCCCCCCGTAAGATGAATTGGAGCTGGGGGGCGATGAAGGTATTTATCGCGTCGATTTTCTGCCATGGAGTGAGGAGCGAATGGTGGGCTGAATCCAGTTGCGCCGTCATTCGGGATATGGTCTCATCAGGTGCTTTGTCGCAACAGAACCCGGTCGGGACGCCCAGATGTTTGTAGGCGTTCCCTCTAGGACAGACTACGGTAGAGATATTGCTAGTCATGTTCATGCGAACATGAATCTTAAGTCTCTTTTCTAAAAATATTTTATAAAATTGTCCAAACACGTTTCAATTATTAAAAAGATGCTTTGTGATTATTATAATACAATTATTAATAAAGCCAATGGTGTTTTCTATTTGTTTTATAGAAAACGGTTAGTTTATGCAAGATATATTTAAAATTTGAATTATTGAAAATTATATTTATTCAATGTATTCATTGTTTTATTCATATTCTTTAAAAAAGACAGCAAATCAACAACGTTATGGACAATACTAACAACACTTTTTCACTTTTGTTCTTTAATATATTGATATTTTCCAATGGGATATACTGAAAATATCAACTTTTATATGAATGGATAATGGATAATGGATATCGGGAACATGCCAAAAGAATTATCATATACAGAAGAAGCATTCTCTCATTGGGCAGATTCATTTAAATTACTTGTTTACTTGTTTTAGAAGGAAACTATAGGACACTCGTTACTAATTATAATTTACTTATATCCTAAAATTAGTTCATAAGAGATTTAATTATCTATCAAAAGTGAGAAAATAATCATTCTCAAAGGATGATATTAACAGAATTTACATTTCCTACAATTGAAATCATTTTTAAAGCAAATCGGATCATTTACTTCTATATCAATAAATTGTAATTACTTGATACCATAGCAATTGGTTTTATAAGATGCTAGTTTTGGTAGCCATTAATTTGATCCTTATTTATTACAAAAACCTTAATTTTAAATAAGAAACAGATTAAACTATCAAAATTATATTTCATAATGAATTACTATTATTAGTTTGTGATGTCCTTAATACAATCTTGGAGTCATGTTTTCTACTGATTGTGAATTAGTGGTCGTAGAGCAGACACATTCTTATAATGTTGAATTGGTGTGCAGTATTTGGTGACCTTTTGACGAAGGAGTGTCTGCCTGCATTTCCCGAAATCCTAAAAAAATACATAAAGTTAGATCGAACAAAATAGATATAGTTGAAAAAATTACTTCTTTGTTTGTTACTTCTATATGTATTTTTAGAGATTTATACTTTTTACTTTTAGATGTGATCTCCACTCAGGTCTTTTCAAGCAAGACTGACTAATTTGATTGATCCGAAGCAAATGTTGTTATTTTTATTTATCCATTCCCGGTGATTGCACCCGGATCGTCGGAGTGCTACTCAGGGTTCCTAGTCAACCATCCATTCGCTCCCCAACTCAACAATAATTCAAGAATGTTAATTTGTTCCATCTCAAACAGTCTTGACTGCATTGTTCCTTGTGCTAATTTGCGTTTCCGGACATCTGATACCATCCTGTAACAATATTATTATATTATTTAAAACGTTTTTAAACTATCACAAAATAAATTAAAAAATATTTAAATGTAGAAATGTATACTAAAACTAGATAGGTAATAATTACAGAGATAATTTAACAAGATTTTGTACCATTTTGCTGCATAGGAAGCACTTAATTAAAGCGGAAAATATGATAATACAGAATCATTACAATAGTCATAAATTAAGTTATTCAAATTCACATATTTTTCAAAATTACCAAGTTTTAATTGATTTGGAGTTTTACTGCAAACATGAAAGGGTTCCATTTAAAAGGGTTAGAAAAATATCTTTTTAACACAAATGAAACAAAACAGTATTCTTTTAATTTTGCGTCTTCTCGTCCTTCATACACAACATTGAAGACATTCACATGAGATTTGTGATTTTTGTTTACATCTGACACGTTCATGTAAACCTAAATTTCTACCTTAACTTGGATAAAAATATTAAAACCTTAACATAATTACTTCAAACATCTCGGCGTATGAATTTCATTTTAAAAATATAGATGTTTTTATTGTTCGAATATTGCAAAAGAAAGGTATCTTCCTATTCGTAAAATTGAGGGTCAATTAAGTTCGTATTGATTTTCCAGGATTACTCTTTCCGTTGTCGATCGTGGTACTTCCGCATAGGAATGCTTATTCACAAAAACTTTAAATTAATTTGTCAAGTTCTATTTTGGTTTTGGATTATGTTCGAAAATTGTTTATAAAATTAATTAATACATTTAATATAATTTTTTACCTAATCAAACTAGATCTATTACCTGTTTTATTTGATAGTTTTAAAATACTACTTTTTCTATACTTATATATTTATTTTAAACTTTTAATCCATATACAGGCTGTCTCAGCTATCGTGCCCATGCCCTTTATCTTCTTCATTTATTAGAATTTCTTCATGAAATTTGGCAAACTTATAGATATTAAACTCTAGCTTTAAAATATTTATCCAGAAAAACAATAAAAATAACAAACAAAAAGAATACAGACCAAAGTTTTGTTTTGTTTTTTAATGGAACACCCTATATATTATTACATCATTCCTAAGGTGGAGAAATTCAAAATTGATTTCATGTATGACATGTGATATTAGTTTAGTGTATAGCGAAGATATTACCAATTAAAGAATCAAAAATACAAATAAATAGTTGGCTGTTTTTATTGCTTTTCTTAGAAAAAAATTGAATAAAGTTGCATAAAATATTGTGTACTACGTTGCATGTGACTTAATTACTTTTCATCGCACAATTAATTATGTTTTTATTATTTATGATGTAGTATTTTAATAATTCGCTGATTCAGTAATAACTTTCACTATTATGTGCAATTGAAACCATAAGTATTAAAATCTTAAATAAACTTAAAACAGAAATCCGCTTCACAAATTAAATAAACCTTTTCTAACATCAACGCTTCAGTGAGAAACTTGATTTGGTTGTTTAATTTCACGCCGCTCAATTGTTTTCTGTAAATGTCATGATAGTAAGCCTGCTTGATATTGATATCAATTGATAATTTAACTGATAATAACTTTGCAATATCTCTTTCCAATGGAGTAAAAAAATATGGGGTGTTCCATTAAAAAAAACATAACTTTGGTCCGTATCTTTTTCGTGTGTTATTTTTTTGTTTTTCGGAGGGAATATTATAAAACTAGAGATTAATATTTATAAGTGTGCTAAATGTCATGAAGAAATTCTGAAAAATTAAAAAAATTAAACAACTTACAATTTCAATAACTTCAAAAATGCATTAGTGTTAAACATAGTGATAAGCATAATACCTAATATATTGTTTTGTTTGTATAATGCAAGGAGCAAGTAAAATGCTATCACGGAAGCACGCGTTATTTTTGTATCGGATAAACAACAACTTTATTAAACTTAAATTGTACAAGAAGAAGTGTCGAAAACCAGATTTAAAGGACGCGACGTTAAAAGGCGAAGTACATGGATATTTACAGTACAGTAATAATGAAGCAGTTTGCAACTCATCGAAGACAATTACGAAATTTCATGTCTTCAAGGGTCTAAAATTCTGGGAATAATTAATTACATTACATTATTTACTTGCTGTTTTTTATAGATCACTGCATTATTATGTATGTTTACACACAGTATGTGTATGTATAAACATCAGATCTATACTTATTTAAGCATTTAGCGACAGGAAGGCTTTAAAACAACAGTGCGAATAAAGACTATGACTACACTTCATCTATTTCTTCTTTAATTATGCAAGGTATCAATACATGGCTTGAAATTTCGCCCTAAATGTTACGATAATGTCGAACAAAATTAATTGGTACCTACTTGAAGAAACAAATTTAACTGTACTTGACCCAGTATATATGAATTTTTGCCAATTGATGATAATGAATGCAGCTTAACATGTATAAAAACCAAAATTTGTTAAGGCAACTTTGAAATAACTTAATCATAGTGATAACTAAATCCAACAGCAAATTTTCCCCTTCTAAATATCCCCACGCATCGCTACCTAACTTCATTACCGAAAGCGGAACCTAATTCAGTAGGAATAGAGTGAAAGCAAAAGGAATTCACGTTTAAACTGTCATGAATATCACAACGTTACATCGAATTATCCAGCGCTTGCAGCAACTGTTATGCAACTTAATTTAAATGTTGCCAAAATTTTCGAGCGCTCGTTGCAAACGCGTTTACCACAGACGAAGCAACTTTGCACAGAACATATCTTTGCAACATCATATCGATTGGCCAGGTAGCAAGTTTAGCAAGTTCATTCTGTCTCGAACGTCTTCTACCTGCAGAGGTCGTAAAACCCAGTATTGAAAAAACCCATGATGTTTATGGTATCTGGGAACGTTTACAATAGATGTTGCAAAAGGGCTTTTCGATTTGCAAATAAGTGCTCCGTAGCTGCTACTGCCAGAAGCAGTTTGTAGCTGCTACCAGCTGCTTCCAAACTGCTACAAAAATTTGCAAATCGAACACACTTTAGTACCAGTTAGATACTCTGTAGCAGTTAAGCCGGCGCAACGACGCATTCAACGTAACTACGCATTCTACTGCGCATCTGCTACAGAAAGCAGCGAACTGCTACAAATTTCAGGTAGAGGCAGATAGGGGCAAGGGGGGTTGGTTTCGGTGCAGTTCGAACGCACTTCACTGGAACTGCTACAGACAAATCGAACAGCGTTATTTGCTGCAACTGCTTCTGTAGCGCTACCGAAGCGCTACAGAGCTGCTAAATGTGACAAATCTTCTTACTATAATACTAAAGTGAATTCAAGGTTAAATTTATAAATTCTTCTCTATATTTTAATAAATAAAAAAATTTAATAATTTATATACCAAATTAATTTGTATTAAAAAT
>JARJDZ010004663.1:0-16819 GCA_030264555.1 Aleochara sp. GC000083 | reverse complement strand
GTAATTTCCTATCTGACACGAAAGTTCATTGTCAGTGCTGTTGGTAACTCATTGACATCACCCTTTACTGTAATGAATTCTACAAGAAATTGACTAAATAATTGTGTCTTCTCCCCATTGTTGCTCTGATAATGGCGTATTTCCTGCAATGTCATGTCAAATAAACGCAAAGATTCCATTCACTCATTGCTTTTTAGTAGCTTCCGGTTGAGTAGACAGTCTTTTCATTAAAATCGATTTTGCATGCGCCATTTTCGCGTTGGCGTCTATTGGATCCATTTCATCGTCCCTATTTTAATTCTCGAAATAACGGGATGTTATTTTTTTCACACCACTTCGCTCGCCATTGAGAGGAAATGAGGAGGATAGGTGCCTGCGAAAAACATGTCGCCTCCTGACGTTTATTTGCGTTGCTTCCTGGCGTTTCCTTGTGCAAAATATGCAAAACACATTTCGCTGACGTTTCAGATTAATCCAATATCTTATTGCCTCATTCTGGACCCCCGTAAGTGATATATCATGACAGAGCATATTTGCAAGGGAAAAGTTTGTTTACATGTTATTAACTTTGTTAAATTAAGTTAAAAGCAATGTACACTTATTGATTCATGATTGATTATGATGGATTGATGCTATTTTTATGTCAATCGGGTATGAGATACACGGCTCCTTAAGTGATTTGCTAAAAAGTAAGGCGTGGTTGCTTTAATATATTAGAAGTTTGAGAGTGTCCTAATGTTCTAAATAGAATTATAATATCATCGAATGACAAACATATTTTGGGGTCGTTGTCTTATCAAATTTTGAATATACAGCAAAAAGTTTTCAATAAGTTTGTCCTATCTTAATTATCTTGAGACAAACAGTAGCAAATATCGATAGAATTTTTTGCAACTAAAAGATTATTGGTATTTTGAATACCAGTTTTTTTAATTTGCAAATCTGAAATCTTTATCATTTCTATCTCCACAAATCATACATTGTAGAATTTCCATTCTTCAAGAGTTAGCAGTCATTTTCTCATATGTGTTACCCAGAAAGTGCTTTTTTCATTTGAGCCCTTAAAAGCATTTTCCTTTGTTTATAACTTCACTAAAACTAAACGATAATTCCAATACGTATTTGAATGAAAATTTGCAAAATGTCAACCCATTCACACGACAAATTTCATCCATAATTCACGTTTAGCACCGGATGGAAGAAGTTATCCGCTTCTCCTGGAATTTCTGTCAAACGCAAATGTTGGCAAAATTTTTAAATCACGTCGACTCATTCTGTTACAGCTGGCTCGCTTGCTCAAAGATACGACTGGCATCGAAGATGTTCACGTCATCGATTTTCAGTAAGTTACCAATTTCATTCCCAAATTTTGTCATCCCATATCCCATGTACGAGTAGCTTAAGTCTTGTGCGAAACTATCCGGACGACATGTTAAAAATGGGAAGATTATGCAAGTTAAAGCGACCTAAATGGAACGAAAAAAGTTCGTAGAGACAATAAAAGTTTTATTCGGATCTTTAACCTCCGACACGATCGGCCGGTATCCAGATTGCGGGTCCAGGATAACAGATTGCATGCGGGAACCTGGACCCGTTTGGTCGTGTGTGGTAAAGAGCTCCTCGTTCGTCGATGCGTATCTCAGGATTCCTTTTGATTGCGTCGCTTGCGGTGATGTGATGGCACGATGCGGTTTTATGTTCGCAGATCGTTTCAGTCACACGTCAAGTTGACGATTCAGTTATCAGCGGGAAAGAAGGACGAGAGACGGCTCAAATCTATCACCGGCAAATGGTCCGAACGTGGCCTTATTGGAAACTTAACCGTGATGCCCCAACAACCCATCACATTAACCCCACTGACGACATTTTCACATCAGGTATGGTAAACTTTATTTATCCATGAAAGTTTTCTGATGCAGATTTCTGCCCTATTTTTGCTGACTTTCCTTTAGTATCAACCCTTAAAATTTCTGATGAGCCAATAATGATGCATTTCTGATTAGTCTATAGGAGAGTTAAATTTTTGTTTGGCTCTCTTGAATTACAAAATTTGTTTGCAGGGTATCAGCCTCCAATCAACAAACCAAATCCACGCTTCTGAGGATATCGTGATGTCCTGCAAGAGCAGTTTCGTAAACGGGGATGCCGTTTCAGAGTCATCCTTCCGCTGGTTCAAGGATGGACTTTTTATCAATGTCACAGCACCCACCAGGCAAGTAATAAAAATCCCCGGAAATAATACCCTCAGCTATCCTGAAAAGAGAACTCCTCCTTCTGGGACTGGTTACAAGCTCAACTGTTGGGTACGCACTTTATATGCCATTTAAGTTTTCCCTTGCATTTTCTTAAAATTCCGCAACTTCAAAGGAATCCATCAATGTGGTAGCTTTCACGCATCTTTAGCTTGGTAACTTTTTATGGAGATTAAACATCATTAACTTGTGATTGGAAAGCGAATTGATTGTGCAAATAGGTGACATTAACGTAATCTTGAGGTTATTCCCAGAGACCCACTGATTTCGATCAACCCTCGGGATTTTCAAGGGCCATCCCAAGTAACCCGAATCAACAAGCCAAGTCTTGAAGGCAACACGAGCAAAAAAAAACCAATGGGAATCGTGGCAAAGGAAAAAACCTCTGCCAGGCAGAAAATAGCAGCAAATCGATTTTCTGCCTCTCTTCCTTGACCATAAACCGCAAGGGAATACTTTGATGTATTTATAGCCATAAACTGCTAAATTGAATGCTTCTTTGCAAACCGTATGTAAAAATGTTGTCATTTTCGTTTCCTGTAGTGGAAAATGGACTCGTGTGATTGAGGATCTTACAACGAGGGATCAATACATTTCGCAGTTGGGTATTAAAAATGCATCCCCGATTGACCAGGGTACGTTTACATGTCAAGCCATCGAGAATGGTGTCCAACGTTGCTACACGAAGAGGATCGACATTAGAGCACCCCCTCGAGTATGGATCGAGCCAATGAGTCTGACTGTGAGAAAGGTAGGTGCTGGGTTGATGCCACCAAATTGGACTCCTCTTCCTTTTCCCTTTTCCCTTTTCCGGCGTTCCTCCTTTCCCCATGTAATTCTCTTCCAGACTGCAGGGGCAAAGAGAAAAATCACCAACGCCAGTTTTTTCATCTTAAATTTTAAGCGGTAATCCTCCCCCGCAGAGCCTTGAGGAAGCCCTTAGTTAGAGCCAACTTTGTGGCAAACAAGTGAATTATATTCTGAGGACGCTGCAGCGTACGCCGCTTAGATCTAATTTATCCTCAGCGCACGTCAAACGGTTAATTATTATGATTTATTAGAAAAGTGGGAGTGGATGAGTTTGGAGGACCGCTGCGATTTTTATTTTTCGTATTTCATATTGTTGGTGCTCACCCGCAGGGCGAGAACTTCACGATCAAGTGCTTCAGTGCCCCGACGAACCATCTCGACGCCAAATACACGTACAGCTGGACGAAGAACAAAGAGTTGCTGCCGATAAAAACGGAGACTGAACACTATGAAGTCCTCTTTCCGATGGGCAGCATTCTTCAAGTTTCTACAATAAGCGTACGTTGGCGTCGTCGTTCTCGGAGCAAAACTATGTTTGTAATTACCTTTGCAGAAATCAACAGCCTTCTCGTGCCTCGTCCAGGATGGTGCTGTCTGGGCCGAGCAGAGCATCTTGGTGAATGTGATCGACTCGGAATTGATAAAAACCTGCCCTGGCGATCGGCACTTCAAGCTGCTCTGGCCTGAAACTGCACCCGGCACCGAAAGTTTGCAGGAATGTCCGTCTGGCTACACGGGAGTGGCACGACGGGCATGCAACTTGCGCGAAGCCGGAAGACCAACATGGTATCTGCCAGATTTCTCCGGCTGTCTGTCCGACAAGTTGGAAGTCCTCAATGCCCAAGTATGTATGCTATGGTGACCAAGAACGGAGCCAGCCAACGAACAGGAGAAGTCATCGGCACATTCATAATAAATGTCTTCGATCGTGCTGGTAATTGTTGCATTCATAACAGTTTCAGAAAGTTCGTCTTGGCTACCAAGCCGCAAAACCGCTTAGCATCCTGCAAGGTTTTCGTCGGTACTTGAACAGCAATCGATTACTGCTGCCTGGAGAGGGATCTACCATTCTGAAACTTGCTGATGATGTAGTCACTTATATAAATAATTCAATAAGTGAAAATGTCTACAACACAGTATTCGATCTGACAGATGGAATATTACAGCGGAAGCTCTCTCTTATCAATGAAACGGTAAGTCATAGTTTTTCCTTTTGGATATTAGGTTTGTATTAAGAAGATGAACCTATAGTAGAACGTGGGTAAATGAAGAACGCGGTTCGAGATAATTGTAGGAATTCGAACAATATTAATTTAAGGGAAATCATAACAAAAACAAGGATACGAAATATTCCATAAGCACACCTTTATTACATTCCATGGAAGCGCTTGTCGAGAAAATTGTAATAAGAATTTGTAAACAGGGAAAGTAATTTTCTCTCATGCCAAAAAAAATCAATGCCATGATGCAAGATACAGAATAGCTTATTTTGTATCTCACCATAATTTACAGAACTATTCAGTAGTTAATGGTTAATCATCAAAATTTAATAGTAATTTTTTTATTAATCCCAGTTAATACAACCGATAAGAATAAAACTGAATAACTCTTGATGTTTAAGAAATGTTGTTTAAAATTTTTCTATTGCAACTACAAATACCATAAGGATTCAAAGACTTATTCAAAAGATTCGGAGTCAATTTACATTGCGGTTTCATCATCCATTGCTGTCCTCAAGATTTAACACTGTTGGAAAACCCTCGTTGTCATCAAGCATTCACTAATCGCTCTTGGAAGGAACCCAAACATCCCAAGAGCTCTTCCCCAACTCTGGCCAAAATTGACCAACGAGTACAAATTCTTCGTATAAGGTCTGATCTTCCTAAAAGACCAGGAAGAACTTTATCATTTTTGGTCTAATTGAGTTACTGGAGCAGAGATAATTAAAAACTTTAGTGAAAAGAAGTCTTGGTCTTTCTGAATTCCTTCATTTTTTGCGTGCCGAATTGGGAGTGCAGCTTGTGGTCTTCAGCATGCGATCTTCAACATTTTCAAGCAGAATACAGGACCATATATATACGGAAACTTTTTTATGTTTCTACCTTTATTTCTCGTTGGCCAACAAAATGATTTCATTTTTCCGCTTCTTTCTTTTTATCGCCTTCATTCAAAGCATGTACGTGATCTTGTAGGATGGAAAGTTGGCGAATTTATCCAATTTACCAGGCGCTCATCATCATAGATCGGTTATTTAACGTTCTGGGAAATGAAATAGTGGCCGGCTATTGTATCCTACATTTCTTTGTATTGTTGCAGCAACTCATACTGCTGCAGGAAGTTGTTAAGCGACAAAGCCTGGTATTTCAATCAACTTTTCACCGAACGTTTTCCACCATGGATGTGACCCTGACGAAGTCTGATAAGACCGGCTTTCATGTGCCGCAATCAGGACAGAGGTAGCTATAGAATATGCTGCTTGAAGTCTCGTGCTCTATTCCTCCTTCCCATTACTACTAACTAACTAAATTTGCTCAAACGTCTAAACTCGTGCGCGATATATATATACGTTCTCGCACATTGTCTACTCACATGGAACAACAGTGAGATATTCAACCCTAAAAGGCTCAGTTTGAATCCTATGAGGAAGTTCCACTCAATTCTGCAATTTCGTCATCGTCCTCTCTGCCTCAACTCCATCAGAGTAAGCTGCTTCCCTCCAATTCTTGTCGCTTGATTTCAGTCATCCCAGAAATCTAATTTGGTCGGTATTGCGACAGTTAATTAATGCACACATTTATAACCACATTTTTGGCACTTTCTCTGCAGCCTATTATAAATTTACCTCATAGCATCCAGGAATTCCTCCTTCATTTTCTGGTCTTTTCCTCTTCTCTGCACGGTGCTGCAATTGCTGCAAGCCAAATGACGCGCAGCCTGATGATACTTTAAGACTGGTCTGGCTTTCATGTTACAGATACCCGGGTTGGTTTTCTTATAAATTACATCTGGCGCTCCCTCGACGCTACTTTGCCTCATCCTCATCTCAGGCATCTACAACACCGAATAAATCTGCAACATTAGCTGCGGTGGTATACAAAAATTTATCCGCCTTCTTACCTCTTAGATCTGCTATTCGGCTCAAGTAAGTTCTATCAACATTGTTTATTATTATTCGCAAATATGGTCACAACCGGAAATCTTTGTCACTAATGCTTTTTGACACTAACATTGTAACTAGGGATGGTATAGAAATGGACTATGAAGTCATATCAAACATCGTAGGCTGCTGGCTTTCTCAAGATAGTCGCGAATTAAAGGATAACTTAACGGACATCTTGTATACGATGGAATTCCAACATGTCGCGAAAAATTCCTCTCAGGATGCTTGGAATATCCAGTGTGCCATCGCCGATTTCGCCAGTTATGGTTACGCCTGGGACACACAATCCTGCATCACAAGGTCAATATCTCTGACTTCTCAATAAGCCTATTTGATGTCCTATTTGCAGATTACTCGACAGCACTAAAACGCGTTGTATTTGCCCAAGATCCGGAACGTTTGCCGTCCTATTGACAATAAAACCTTCGTTTGTAAGTTGCCCTCCCATATTTGTTGCATTCGTAACATCTGGACTGCTTTCAAGGAGACCTTTCGTATTTTCCAGGTTGAGAACGAAGAAGTGCCGAATAGACACTTGATCATTCTAGCTGGTTGTTCAACTTGCACTCTACTAACATCCATCGTTGGTCTGATAATTTGTTTCTACTGGCTCTATCGTCGTTCGTGTCTCGTTTTTCTCAAAGTTCAATGCTGTTTATCGATGATCGGTTCGATGTTGGTCTTCATTTATGCACTATGGGATGAAGTGCCTTCAGTACGTGATTTACTTACTACTCTTACAATCCATTATTGGATACATTACAATCCTAGAATTTAACATTCCAAATGTTCAGTCCAATTCAAGATACAACAAGTAATACCAATTTTTTAACATTTCAGGAGTTGTTTCTAACGGTTATGAGCTTCTTGGAGATCTTCTTACTAACAAGTCTTTCTTCTCATCTGAGTCAGTTACTTATCATTTATTCAGAGTTGGTCCAACTTCCCCGAATGAACAATGTCAAACAAACCATTGTACTCATCATTACAGGTACATTAATAGGTCCATCATATCAGAAGAATTCAAGGTTTTGAATATGTTATGATGATTTGTTTAGGTGCACCAATGATTGCCGTTTTCGGGAATCACATGGCCCATCTTACCATGAACACCAGAATCTATTCCTGGTGGTTGCTACAAGGCACCTTATCTTTCAACATATTCGTGACTTGTTCCACGATTATTGTTATATTTTACTTTGTGTTATTGTATATTGTTATGCGGAAGTTGGCCAGAGTGAACACCAAGTACCAGAAACGATCTGAAGTTCTTCAGAGCAGGTTCGTGCTAAATTTAGGACATTGATAGTTCTACCTATAACTTTCATCTGATAACATTTGCAAATATTGGCAACATTTAATTGTTATGTTTCAGAATGAAATTGCTCAAGCGATCAGTTTTTGTCTTCTGCTCAATATCAGCGACTGTATCCTGTAGCATCCTTTACATCAACTTTCCAGAGCACGAACTCTACCATTACATTTTCAGTGCCCTGTCAGTTTTAACGGTGAGTACTATCAATTCTTCATTGGATCCCTGGGAAATAACTCAAATGTTAGCTGCATGCCAAAGACTACGAGCATGGTATCAAATAGGAAATAACTGTTTTTTTTATACTTCTATTGCAGGGTGCAGTGATTTTCTGCTGCTACATATTGTGCGCTGAAACTCCAGTTACACAACTTTTAATTACAAGATTAAAGGAGGAGAATAATGAAAAACACAGTCCAGATGCAAGCAAACATTTGAAATGTGAGTAGTTTTATGTGTTTACCCATCTTCGCTTGAAATCTAGCTGCTGCTTGGCTGTTGAACTGCCCAAAACTGGAATGTTGCTAACATTTAATCTGTAATACAAGGAAGCGGAAACTTTTCAATCGTTTATTTTCTGCACTGATTACGAGTATATTGCGTACGAGTTTCGGTTCGCTGTTGGATATTAAATGTTTTACAACATGTTCTATCTGCAAACAGACACAAACTTTTTGGTCTGATCTTAGTACTATCTCATAGCTTCAAGTTGCATCTCTCTTTTTTTTTTTCTTTTTGTAAAGAGTAGAAACGCATGAATGTATTCTGTAGCCATTTTCTCCTTTTGCAAATTGGGAGAGTATTCAAATGTGGGAATGACCAGTCGTCTCAATGTTGGACTTGCTCTTCAGTCCCAGCACGTATATATTCAAATGTCGTAACGGTTTTGCAAGCCTAAACAAACATTTTCGATCGCAGTTTTCACGAAAGAGAAACCGGAAGTGGAGAACGATTCGATGCCGTACTTTTGCAAAACGGCCGAGACCCTATTCGTAAATGAAGTTATAAGCAAACAAAAGTACGTGGAGATCGGGCCGACCAGCTTCAAAACGGCCGCCAGCGCGAATTTCAATCCGGATGAAGGGGGCGGCGGCAGTTCGAGCGGCATTTATCAGCAGCAGCGCGAATGCCTCAATTCGCCCGATCTGCTCGGCACAAAAAAGTTCGTCGAATTGGATCTGGTCGCGTCGTCAATCACGACGGCGCCCGCGGAAGTCGAGACATGTTTCTATACGACGTCATCTGCGACGCCGTGTATCACCATCACGCGTCCTCCGGACGAACGCCAGAGACCCGAGGGTGAGGAGAAGGTTCTCGCTGGTGAAGTGATTCCAATCGTTGTATCGATGAAGGAATCGGAAGCGACCTCTAAGGGCCAACCACTCCCGGATAATCTCGACGCGGTTATGGACAGCATCACACACGATCTGGACTACTTGCTCAACGGCAACGAATTCGAAGATGAGACTGCGGGGGTGGATGTTGTCCAAGCTGGGTCAACCACGACAACAACAACGACAACGACGAATTGTGCCGTAAGGCGGATTTCTCGACCACCATCACTTACGGTTTTCGAGCAGATCGACGAGGAGCCTGAAGAAGAAGCCAAACTTCCAGAAGCCATTATGAACGTCTCAAGAACGAGCTGCTAACTGGCACGAACTTGATAGGTTGATGGTGCATCAAGTGATCGAGTGATAATTGTAATGTACTTCTTTGGATTACATCTTTTGCTGACATTCTAACGAGTGAACCCAAATATTCAATTGGTGTGTAGGATACGAACAGTTCGAAACAATTTTGGAGTGGAACCTAGAACTGGTGAGCTACAACCTACCGAATACAAATACTGTGATATTTTTCATTTTCCTATTAACAATGATAACTACAATAAATTTCTCACATTATTAACAAATTATCTTCAAACTAATAATTATTTTTGGAACCCTTTTATAATCTACCTTTTAAAAATGGAAATCAACAAGAACTACAATTTTCTGAGAAATTGGGCATACAATTTCACGTGGAATAATTGTAATCAACTTAATAATCAATAAGACCTGCAAATCCTAAAAGGCTCAAAACAAGGAAGTTAAAATTTGCAGCTTTCAGTAATCATTAAATACTTAAAACCAAGCAAAGTTTTATTTGCTTCATTCAAAGATTGAAGTGTTGGTTTTGTGCTTATGTATTTTAATGTGATCCTTCGTTCTCTTGCATTTTGTTTTACCACATCCTTAAACATCATATTACAGGATTTTGGGTGAATTTATTTCAGCATTTTATAAATAAATAAATCATGTTTTCCTTCAACAGATGGTGAATACCGTTTATACAGATTTGATGTATTCGAGATGTATTTATCTTTTGGGTGCAATATTTATATATTCGTGAAATGCTCAAGCCTCAAGCATTTCCGCCCAACAACAATCCAAAGAAATTTTGCAGAACATTTGCAACCATAGAAAATTAATTTTAAGTTGTGGACAAAATAACAGTCGAGGTCATCCAGTGGTCCAGTTTCCATAAATACAGGTACAGGATGTTCGTTTGTGGGTTGCAAATGTTACAAATTTAGGTAATGAACATTGGTTGGTAGAGTGATATAGGGCACCTTTCGCTAGTTTAGGTTAAACCAGAATTAATTGCAATAGTTTTACGATTATAGGTGTTGCAATAGATTACAAATTGGGGAGACTACAGGACCTTTGTCCAGCTATCCACTAAGACCCTAAATAGTATCCACATTCTGTTTCCAGAACTCTTATAAAATCTAATTTTTTTTTTCATATTCTCTTATTTCTTATATTAATTATTTCTGCTCTAGTTTATATCCAGTTAGATAATGATTCAAGTGATGGTAATCAATGAACAAAATGAATGAACACACTTTTCCTTCAAGGAAGAATTGCATTGCTTCATTGGCTGATTGCCAAATAAGTTTTTAACTAAAGTACAGCAATAATTTTACGATAATGCTCGATATTCGAATGCATCATGGACACTAAAAGAACGACTATCAATTTGTAATCGTGTCTTCTATCTGAATATAGTTTACTGCCCTCCACTTAATTCTTATTGTTATTGTGGTTAGCGAAAATATTGGTGTGCATAATTTATCAAATTGAGTAGTACTTTATGCCAATGCAGAAACTTAGTTACAGAAAATCCAACAGGTGACTCTTGCAGCACCTTTTGCGGTGAAATATTCAGGTTATCCATGTTTTGCGATTTGTTGCAAATCTATGAGTCAAATAGTGAAACTGCGCATGCTCGCTAATAAAGTGGATCAGTCGAGTAAGCAGTAAGCCGAGTTATTCGAGTTCGAGCGGTCGTGTTATGTATTGACAGATTTGTGCAAAAGAAATTGAAGGTTAGACCTAAAAATAATGTTTACAAGTGTGCAATTCCGAGGAGGAACTTCGAGAGATCGTAGTTTTGTCGTGATAGGACTGACCATCATCCCAAGGGCCCATGATTTCCACCATCATCTTCGTAGAACTGAGGAACCATCGCCAATCGTAGACATCAACAAGGTAAGAGATTTATTCTTGTAACTTTCTATAATCACAATCAGAATCGACTTGCAAATTTTACATCTTGTCATTATTTCTTTGCTATATAATTTATGTGAATCATGTTTAGGAGATGTAAATGTATTATTTTGTAACAAATTTGCTCCCTCTTTTAAGAAGGTGAGATGAAAAACTTGTTCAGAAAAATGAGCTACCTTATTTTCATTTCGTTTTGCCCTCCATGATAACTTGCTTAGTTGACACGAAATGTAGCCGAAAGAAACCAGCGAAATTTTCTTGTATGCAACAGCAACTTTTTCCTTGGGAATAATTGGGTTACCAAAGTTTCCTTATTTTTGAAACTCCGTTTTCTGGCTTCTTCTGACTAAAGGCAGAATCATATTATATTTCTTCCACCTTTCATATTGCAACTTCCTTCACACATGCATTTACCAAGAACTTGTAAAATTAACCCAAAATTTAAAACATTCTATTAACAAACAGCGAAGTTTATCTCGTTTAGAAGTCTTGATAGAAGTTCTCGTACCTGATTTCTGAAGTGTGACAAAATATAATTAATAATTGATAGCACCAAGTAAAAAATATTCTCGTGAGCACTATAAAATGAAAGAAAGCGCTTCACTTCTTTGGATGCGTTGAAAGAGGAAGAATTCGAAATAATTCATGAATGGAAATGTATACAGCGGCAGCCAAACGACTGGGCTACATGAAGAGTCGTTTTAATGAAGCTTCTTTGCCTACTGTTACACCGAATGTTCTCTGAAATTCTCCATGCAGTTTCATGAAGTCACTTTTTGCCCATCTGAAACTCAACTCTCATCGGACGTTGCATCTTATTCACGTCCCAGTTGCACATTTTATCGTCTCCAAACCGAGTATATATCTTCAAGCTCTGTGTTCTTCGTTGGGACGAATATGTGTGTATTAGAAGAAGGCTATTACGAAACGCCAACCGAAAGTATTGCCGATTTATATGGATGAGATATGCGAACGCTCGCATCCTTTAATGGCATTCGAATTCTGCAGAACTAGCGCTCAAGAAATACTTGCGTGGCTGGATGGCGATTTCTTGCGTGTGCAATCAATCAAATAGTTGGGCGAATGTCCCAGTTCGACCCTACGTTATTGGCATATATATAAATCGTACTCAAAATGAGGATTATTGTTAATTTATAGCTTGAGCCCTCATAAAATTCACCATCCTGCCAACACATTTGATTATTACAACTTTGACCCCGAAGGGATTGGTGGCAAAGATGTCAGCTAGATGGATTATCCAAGAATTCTAGAGGAACCGAATTTGTGCCAAAAATTTTGAGTTTAGTGGTACTAAAATTCTTAAGTTCAGTATGATCCACAGTTTTTCCAATTTTTAATCTGTAATTACTACTACAAGAAAAGTTTCAATTGCATTCAATTCATGAGATTTTGAAGGGTACTGTAATTATATTTTCATATATCTATAGATTCAATGATAATATTCTTATATATCCGGGGACTCACGAGCTTCTTCACTATAAAATTATATTATAAATGTTAGTGTTCACTACATGGCAGTGTGCCAGAAGAAATAGGATCGACACCATCGACAATACCAATGGAAATTGAGAGGACGACCCACGTAAAGCTAGTGTTTATACAGATAATACGAAGAGTCCCAGGGAATCTATGGCCGATATTCGAACAGAATTTTAAAATCCAGCAAACAATTCTACATTTCTAGAAAACGTATGTTTTGTAGATTTGCACTATTTTTAGTTTTATTCAGTATCCTGAGATGGAAGAAACGAGGTCTATATTTTGTCTTTTGTGAACTAATTTCAATTACCAGAAAATTGCAATTCAACAATCAAACACAAACGTTTGACGGAATAAAAGAGGAAGACTTGAAGCGGTTAACAAAGTGGACAAATGATCCTCGAGCGATTGTTGCAACTAACTAATAGTCTCCAGACTAATTGCAACATTGTCTGGGGACTTGTCAAATCCGACGTGAACAATCCAACCCAACGGAGTAATGAACGAAGGAATGAAGGAACAAATGTAACCACCAACTGCAACACGGATAGAAAACGTTATTTATGATGGTGTATTGCGAAGAATGAAAGAAAAGTATACTTTAAAAATGTCTTTTTAAATTTCGCTTCATTGAAAGTGACATAATTTGCATCCAACTTATGATAATAACTGCATTATATTTCAGTATGTTAACATTATAAGAAAAAAAGAGCAACGATTTTTATGATCCAGAAAGTAAAGCATACTTCGCTGAAGTATTCATAAATAACTAGCTTAGCAGAAATGGATATTGAAGTAGGTACACATATTTCCGCTTGAATTTCAACACAGCCTAATGCTTTCAGCGTTCGTCCGCATCTTCGTCAAAAATAGTTTCCGAGCACTACCCCAAACATTTCTGTTGTATGGCCACATGCAGGGCATGCTGAAAGCAAAAGCTAGCACTTTCATAACCGCGGGCTTTAAATCAAGAGGAAGCTATTTGGAAAAATATTTCATGAATGGGGGATTTTTTCCATATACGTATTCACAAATTTATTTTTTTTCCGCAATACTCGAACTTGAATCTCTATATCGCAAAAACTTTCATAGAATGCGAACCCATGATTTGTCGCTAAAAGAGATACATGCTGAGGTTGCTTTTTGAACTTTCCACATACTTAATTAGTTTGCAACTGAAATTGAAGTTGGTAATTGTTTAACGAGTTTGTAGAAACACCGAACTATTCAAGAATCCGAAACGAACCTGCCTTGCAATTATTCGACCCATCCTGAGAAAATGTTTCATATAATCTTAGTTGGTTTGTCTGGTTACTCTGGACTAGCTTTGTTGGTTTACTGTTTGTTTGGTGTCTACACTTTGTGTGCAATGACAATAAAGCTTGATCCTTGTTACCCTTGTAGTTTTGCGGGTAACGAGGATAAAGAGGATTTCCATATTTATTATTACTGGCTTATGGATTCTGTAGTTGGCTTTCTGAATCCAACCGGATATTAATTAAGCTGGACCATGTAGATCCATTAAAGAGCATTCAATGTAAAAAATTGATCGTCTTTCTAATTGTTTTGATTTTATCCCATAGAAAATTGGGAATGCAATTTAAAACATCCGTAGTACATCCTTTCTCTTGACAATGGTTATTGAAGTTTTCCTTCGTCATACACTTCACCGAGCTCGATGGTTTTGATGCAAACTACTAACTAATGAATATCAACTTTTTCCGCCTTGGGGTAAAACAATTTCACAATATTTCCACACAACCAACGGTTGTGACTGCACTTTCAACAGCATCACGCCATCCAACGACACTCTAGAACCGGCTGAAACATGTCGATAGTGTGAACAAGTCGCAAAGTGCGAAACCATGGGCAACGCAAGTCGAGTCAACTTACAATAATAATTGCAGCTCCAGTATGGTTCGCTAAATTAGTACCAACGAAATGTGCACGCGCTTGTGCTCGCACTTGCTGTGCGATATGCTCTATTGTTTGTTGTTGGTTCCTTCCATCTATTCTATAATCAAGGATGCTGATGGCCACCAACATTCCCGTTTTGTTTCAGTCGACAAATGTTGCCGCAATCCCAGTCGGAGGAGATTGCTGCAGCTTTCTGTTTACATTTTGCAACTGAGGGCACTTGCCTTTTCACTAACAAACCAATCCGTTGTGTTTAAGTAAGCTGATAGGGTTGGTTACCAAAGGTGTATATGTAGCCCTATGAATGCCCCAACTGCGACCATGAATGTACGAATTTGTTGTTAATTACAACATTCATTTTTAATGCACTTCACCAGCAGAGGTCTAACACAGACATTTTCCAGGACCAAATTGAATTCTTAGTCTGAAAATCCAATGCTTCTACATTGAAAGTTCCAATATCTATACGCTTCTAAATTTACTAAGGAATTTGTTTTATAATGAACATACAACACAATATTTCCCCGGATTTATCATATGTTAATATTGCAAAAAACTCATTTTTAAACCGGAAATAATCCCACAACAGAAAAACCAACAGTAACAGCCTTTGGCTAACAATCATCACGTGCATCCTGGCATAAATAAAGAACGGTCTTGACGTATTTAGTATTCCGGTCTTTTGCGAGGTTCCCTTCTTTCATTACGACCGCTACGGGGATAACTGAAGTGGGCGTTAGGGGTAATACACCAATTCCCGGGTTTTCTATGGAAGAGCTAGGAGTTGCCTGAGCTGCTCTGGGACTTTCTTTGTACAATATTCAAAGCCATTACGTATTCAACCCGTAAAAACTTCAAGAACATCATATTTTTACTAATTTTCCGAGTTACCGCGATCCAACAATGCAAACCGGCTCTCAAACCAAGCTCAAGGCTGGGTACAAGAGGCCGGTATTGCGAATTAAATCCGGAAACTGAATTCCAGTCCCCGGCTGTAATGATCGAAATAGCAATAGCATCACCGACGTCATTATTCATGTATGATAGGATACCATGTTTATTTGCATTTACGGTTTGCATAATGCAAATGAACCTAGAATTTGTATGTACTAGCTGGTTTCACTTCAAATTTGATGTTATATTATTCAATTGCTTGGACTGTAATCCTTAGAGGATTTAATACGAAAATCATAGAATCGTTTGGTTAAACATTAGTATCTTCCGGTTGGTACGTAATCACGTGGCCCCAAATCTGTGCAGGAATCAGAAATAAACGAAAAATGCAAAATTTTCGCTGTTTTCGTTTATTCAACTGCGTATAACTTTTAATAGAATACAACATTTAAACTGAAGTTACAATCAAATTATAGGTCTTGATGAGCACTTTCTTAAAATCTGCTCTTTTGGCATTTGGGAGAGCAGGAATCGCGTTTGAAGAAAATAAAGTTGGTAGCGAAAAAAGCGATATGAAATTATTAAAATCGCTCGAGTTTTCGCTCATTTAACTGCGCATATGATACTTTATGACGCGTTGTTTCGGCAGCAAAGTAGAGAAAGGTTTGCCAATCTCCCAAGGGAAGAAACGTTCAACGATGGTAAGTCCAATTGCCAGAAGACATACACGCTTAATACACTTATCGCTAAATATATAGTTTATAGTGCGATGCAGCATCGTCGCATCGTGGAAACTTTGTCGAAGAAGACTAACTTGTCAAGCGTCTCTTCGGATAGGAAATTCTTAGTTACCAGGGCGCTTCCACATCATCATTTTACATCTAATTCACTAAATAGTTAACCAAAGGAAAGAACTCAATTAGCATCTAAATTATTTAAGCTGAAAGTTGTGGGGCTTAAAGTTACTGCCTATGAACATTGCTTTCTGAGTTCAAAGGCGCTCCAATATCTCCCTCTTCTAGTTTTTTGCATCCTCTTTGGTACAAGTAAATTGCTTTGATACATTTTCATTTTGAGTCTTGCATCTTCTAAGCGCATTGCTTTAGTTGTTTCAATTGGACTTTAATGATTGCTCGTTGTTTTGATAATTGGCAATTAAATTCCACTGGGGAAGTGTTACAGACTCGTTGGTAGGATATCATTTTTGTATGAGTCTTTATTGTTCAGGATTGTTCTCATCCACATTTCTGTTAAGTAAGGAAAATTTTATTACCTGGATGATTACACATTAGATATGATCCTGTAATAATCATTGTTATTATCGTACTTATTTCGCGTTTATGATGATAATAAAATAACTGCAATGTCCTATTTCTTTGAACAATTCCCAAGATCGTAAGGTAATAAAATATATAGGGAA
>JARJDZ010004661.1:0-11555 GCA_030264555.1 Aleochara sp. GC000083 | reverse complement strand
CAAAAATTTTTTTAATATTTTTTTGATACTCCTTTTTTGTCCATAGATCGTCTGCATACCATAAAAAATTTAATTAATTTAATTTCAAATCGCGAAAAACAACTACCATATGCCCTTAACCCCTTGTCAGTAAATTGGCTAAAACCTGGGGGAAATGAAATGAGGTCTGTGGATGCGTCTACGAGAATTTTTCCACTTCCAAATCAATATTCGCACATTAATTTCATCAGCAGATGTTAATTTTCGAATAACCCCCAAAGAGATCCAAATTATTCCATAAATGCTTTATATTCGGTATAATACCTCCAATGCACGTGTGTGCGCCATTAAACACTCATCCAAAATGATGACAGATGCTGATTTTTTGAGATGTCGGTTGCACATTGGCACAACGCAAATGAATTTCTTCATTTGAATTTTCAAGGAAATATTGACTGGAGGTGCTAATGCTCCTGCGCAGGGCCGATTTTAGCAGGCGACTGTAGGCGATCGCCAAGGGGCGCCAAAAACGATGGCATAGAGCAAAACTACAACTATCAATAAATTCCGTACTTACAACCTAGGCCAAATTCAGTTTTTCTATTTTTCATAGGAAGCGCCTAATTTTGTTTCAGCTTAAGGGCGCTATATTTCGGAAAGGTTCACCTAAGGGCGCCGAAATAACTCGCACCGACACAGCTCCTGCACGATGATGAAATCGTCCTTAACCCTTTAAATTTCTAGATACGTTATGGGTGCATTATTTCTGTAAGTTATTTCTGTAATTTATCTTGAAAGTGGGGTTGAAGCCTTGCTGTTAAATAATATTCCGAATGTTGTCATTTAGAAGCTACTGTAATAATTTTGGATATTCTGCACGGAATGTCCAGATCAAGGTTCTTGAACAGGACGCAGTGGTGCCAGTGGTGACAATTGTGGTAATTTCACTCGCTCCCTCAACAAATTCAAGGCAATGCAATGAAGACACACACTGTTAATTGTTCCAAAGTTGACTGATACTCGCCTTCTGCACGGCTCACTGCTCACATTTTGAACCACAATTTACACTTAACTAAATTTTCAAAGTACATATTAATGGAAGTACACATTTGTGGTGGATAGGCACTTGAGGACCAAATAATTGTTTTCTACACTGTTACAGATGTTTAAGGCACGTGTTGATTGTAGTGTTGTAGCGGTGAGTAAGCGGCATTTTGGCGCGAAGAAGATGTCCGCATCCGCTGTTTCGGCTCTTTTCGGGCTTTGTTGCCACAATCTCTCTTCTTACGATGTTGCATATAGATGAGGAATTTTGTAGAGTTGTCGAGAAATAAGAATGGAAAGTTGGTGGGGATGCGTAGAAACGAAATTTGGTTTGGATGAGTCCATTCTTGTGAAAAAGGTGGGTTTTCTGCAACTATCTCAACACCTGTATATGTTTGCACCTGCGCTGATTTCCCCCACCTACTTTCCATTCTTATTTCTCTACAACTCTAAAGTAATAAACAAACATTTTAAATTTTGGGGGTCCGCTACCAGAACTGGCAGGGTCCAGAATAAGACGTGGAATCAAATGAACTTTTTGAAATTCGTCTCTGCACTTTTTCTGATTTTTGCTTCGCGTTGTCTCTTCCATGATTAGAAAAGGTTTGAGAATACTAAATACTAGGTAGCATTTATTGGTTGGGTATCAGCAGTAGAATACCCTTGGACCCCTGGTATCTGTTAATGGGACTGGTAAAGCAAGTCCAATAAAGCTGTCATGACTACTGACTGGAGAGCTTCGGCACATCGTTGGTATATGCAGATTAACTTCCCTGGTTTTTAAGCAATTTTAATAATAGAGGATGACAAAATTTCAAGTAAATCGGATAAGTAGTTTAGAAACTACTTCAACTATCAAAATTAAGTAAATTTAGGATCATCCCCAAGAGTGGTTATTAAACTCATAGACTACCAGATTTAATTAAAATCGGTTGATTAACATTGTAATTAGAAATATGGCGAAACTTTCTTCATCTCACAAATATAATATCAAGAAAAACATCGAAATCGGTTCGCTACAATGGGAGATAAGTGCATTCAAAACTAACTTTTCACCAGCGGATCACTAGACCTGAAAATGATGTAGGTGAGTGAAGAATAGTTAGAAAACGTTATTTCTAATGCTTCGTGTACACTGGCTTGAGATTTGCGCCTCGAGATCGGTGCACACAGACTGGTCTCTATCTATTTTATGTGTATGTACAGGGTGGACTAATTTCGATGTTTTTATAGGGAATCTGCGTAATGGTAAGAGATACGAAGAAACTAATTAGGCATTCGCGATGTCTTTTTTTGAGATAATTTCATTGCCGTTTTCAAAAATTGCCTATCGCGTTTTGTTTTTGTGCTACGAACAAAAGTTTGATTTTCGCCATTTCGCCATTTGTTGAGATGAATGCCTTTCGTTGAAGGGAAAACAATTTACGCTTTCCAGAGCTTAGTTTAAAATATATTGAAAATAATTCAAAGAAGGTACAAAAAACAAGGGGAGTTACACAATTGAAAAACACCAGAGAGCGATCTGAGTGTTTCGGCTGCAGGATAATAACTAACGAAAAAAGGTCCTACCAGCTACAAAGAGGCGCAAGACGCATTAAGGCATTCAAACACAAAAAAGGTTCCCTAGAGGAGCCCCCAATGGAAAACTGGAGTCACAACCCTTGGGCAGCATTTAGCCTGGAAATGTGCACACTAAAAAATATCAATACAATTCAACACTTTTATATTTCAATAGTTTCTTAAATATAATTTTTACATTCTTAGGATACTTTTTAGAGTAGTTTGCAATAGGATAGACGAAAAAATTTTTAATGGTTGTATTTTTTTAAATACAAGTCATATCTGATTTCTACATAATTAGAAAGCTAATTTTCTTCTGTTTAAAATGAACTATAATATGTAGGGTCTGGCATAAATTTAACCTATTTATTTAATAAAAAACACTTTGGCATAGATATTTTGGGTGATATTTAGATAATGAAACAAATGATTCTAGTAACTATGACTACAAAAGAAATTTTAAAATATGTAATAGTCGTGTTAAGGATCATCGTTTCAGTGGTTTTGCTATTTTATTTTGATCTTGCAATAATTGAATAGCATAATTACTTTCAAATTCGGCTCAATCTGACATGTCCATCATGTTAAATTAAATTTGACATCATAGTAAAGTTAAACAGTGTGTTATAAGTATTATTTATTGTTAGTTACTAGTGAATTAATTCTGTAAAAATTATGCGATACCCCACATATTATAGTTCATTTTAAAGAGAAAAAAGAATCCTCCTTAATAGCGTAAAATTTAGATATTTAGAAAAATATATGATTAAAAAATGTCATAATCTACATAAAAAAGTGCCCTAATAATGTAAAACTTATTTTTATCTAACCTTATCTACGGAATAAAAAGTTATGAGGCTTTTTCGAAAATGGCAGAAATCGAACTTTTGTTTATAGTGGAAAAACAAAAAACGATAGACAATTTTAGAAAACGGCAATGAATTCATCTCAAAAAAGACATCGCGTTTACCTAGTTAGTTTCTTCGTACCGGTTGCCGTTTCGCAGATTTCCTATTAAAACATCGAAATTAGTCTACCCTGTACATTGGATTTCTGGACTCGAGATGGACTCGTCAGGACTTGGAGTCAGCGGGTAAATTTTGAGGTAATTGTGCTGCTTTTCGAATATCGTTACCTAAGCTTGGCTTATTTTTTGCAAACGAAAAACGATTCAGGTAGAAATTTGAATATTCAACTGCGGCGCTCACTTTTTCTTGGGACTCGTAACGTCAGCCAGAGACAAACGAGACGTGCAAGTCAATGTTAAAAACGGGCCGCCCAAGGTCAAATTTACTGCTGACAACGCTCAGATGGCGCTGATATCGCAAACCCGAAAGAAATGGCGGGAATTATTAAGTACCCCAAAAATTTCAAAGTTGGTGAATTGTAATAGGCAAGCAAATTATTTAATAAGGATATGTTACACAGTAATACTTCATGATATTTTGTAAATTCATGAAATATCATTACGAAACACATCATTATTAAATAACTCACTGCCTATTACAATTCACCAGCTTTGAAATACAATACAATTAAACATTAACATTTGTAAAAATAATAAAGTAACAATTTATATTAAGAAATGCAGATTTAATGTTTAGTCTTTTAAAATTTAAAGTTCATATTTTCTTTTCATATTCATTTTCTGGCATATTGTTGCAATGAGCTCCAGTCCTCCCAAGGTTTGGTCTGCAGATATCACTTCCAAGATACACTTCTCCAGATTTTTGGCGGAACACGCTCTATTCAAACCTTGAATTATAAATACCACGGCTTGCCAGCATTTTAGATCATTGGTCTACTTTTTCAAATCCAATTATACAAGTACAGGAGGCAGAAGTAAACACCAAAAGGACGTTTTCACCACAGAACATGTTAAGATTTCCACTGGCTTCACTTGTAAGCAAACCCAAGATATGAGGCCAATAACCACATGGTCCACCGAAAAAAACCGAAATTACTCGAGTGAGTCGAGCGCCCTCTTTGAGTTTTCAGTCGTAATTTAAAAAGAGACGCAATGCAATGCAAATTACAAGTGTGCGACAAAGATAGTACGAAGCGGCCCATTTTCCCTACCCTACCCTACCTTCCTTACCGGTCTCGTTTGTCTCTGCGTCAGCCTTCCAAGCTCTACCTGAGTTGTACCAGGTAGTCACAGCCCATATAAATACGAGCCGAAAATGCACCCTCCTGTCTTGGCGTGAAACTCTCTCGGTGTCGTCCATCGTCCATCAACGACATCTTCATCGGACATCCACCACAGGCTTTGATAGCCCTGCTTCCGCCTAGGCCCGCCAGCTCGACCAGCATCCACCATGTGTCAACAGGAACCCCAGCCGTAAGTAACATTATCACTAAGCCTCAACATAGTTCACTTAGATACATAAACGTCGCATTTGATGACCTTTGTCGAGATCAGTTCATTCTCCAAATCAAATATGTGGTTTGGGTATCTAGAGTCAGACGATATAGAAAGTTTGCGACTCGAGATTGAGTATATCGTACGTGTACACTAGGAAGATTTTTTATTGAGACAGACTCGTTTGAGACCCTGCCAAGATAACTATGTCTCATCTAACCGTACGTGTACACCTACAGACACGAGATATCTCGTCTGCTTGTCTCCAATGTACATGTTGCATTACATTTTGCACGGATTGCAGTGGTGGCAGAAAGTTCGTCAATGAGATTTTCTGCAGATATTCTAATTTATCTTTAATTTTGAATGTTGTCACACGAAAGAGAAAAAAGTTCATGTCACCCTTTCTACCCTTTCTCCGCGTGCGATACAATAATTTTTCAAAACTATAAGGTGGTTTCTGAACGTGTTTCTGTTTTGTGCTAATTGTTCTTTAGTTAGGCGTGGCATTTTACAAGATTGAAGTAAGTATTTACATTGGGAAAAGTATAAAAGGATGGCACTTTACCTTGAAGTTCTAATCAAGAATCGATAATAACATCAACAACGTAGAAATTAATTGAAACGCTGCCGGCAGGAGGCCCAAGCAGTTGCATAAAGGCGTAACCGACACATTTAAAAGACGGGATAGCATAGCGCGAACACCCCCCAAGAATAGGAGTGCGACGAACGCCGATATGGAGAATCGACGTTAGAAAAACGCATCATGCCAACTTCCTTAACATTTAAATGGGAGCGGCAACACTGGACTGCATTTTCGGCCCTTGCAGTCGACATTTTTGACGTCGTGCGTACACTTTTCCCACTCATTCTAACTTATGGGTGACATAGGTTAGATTGAATAGAAACGTTTCGAGTCTGTTTATTTGCCTAAGTGCCACCGCAATGCCTCGTAGGCACTTTTCGATTAGATTACAAGATCCTGATTAAAATGATACCAAATATCATTTATATTTGATAGAAAGTATAGATATGTTGAGTAAATACTTTTGGCTTAATTCCTTATTGATAATATAATTTTTAGACATTCTAGGAAATAATTTTAATATTCCGAACGTTTACCATAGTTTACCCATTAAGCCGTATATGGGTATGGGTTAGGGGCTTATCCTTACCAGGTAGGTAATTACGAAAGATTTCTCCACGTACCTGAACCGAATGTTAATAAAATGGGTTTAAAAATATTTACTCAAGCCCAACATACTTTAACCCAAAATCTATATTTAATGGCATTACCAGATGATTACGCAGATTACCTTGGTTATAGAAAATGTTGGATATATAACTTAAAATTACACCCTTCTTCATTTCTGTAATTCATTGGAATTCCTTGATATATTTCAAAAAGAAGGGATAACATTTATTAAAATTGACGGCGACCATGCAATAATCCTGTTGTAACACTTATTAGGAATTTCCCAAATCCTTCCATTATTCTAGATTTTCATTGTTGAAATACGTATCAATGGAAAGGATTTATTTCAGTTATAGTTCAAACATCGAACAGCATAGCAAAATGGATCGAACAAGTAAAGTACTCGCAGCCTTAGCATATTCAGAACTTCAGAAGCGGAAGCAAAGGAAACATTGGGTTCATCTTCTGGTAAGCGAGAGAAAGGTGAAGGGTCACTTTTATACTTTGTATAGAGATCTGCCCGAAGATGAAGAGGCCTTTACGGCATATTTCCGCATGCCAATTACTTACTTTGATAAGTTAATATCGTTGGTTGATGGGATGTTGCGGAAGGAGGATACGTTATTGAGTGAGTGCATTTCACTGGAACAGATATTGGCAATAACATTGAGGTATGTATAATTGTTTAATTTAATTTTTACTATTTAAGAACAATTAGCTTTGATACTCTGTATTCCTTGTATTATAATCAGTCGCATTTGCAATTTTTCCTCACTGCTAAAGTTATCGAAGTCAGGCACGATGGATTCGAAAAATGGAACCATATCATTCTTTTTATCCCTGTTGCTTTGCATAAATCCGATCAAGATCTCTTCCAATTTCTTTTTCTGCTTTTTTGGTGGAGGTGAAATGTCCATTTGTTGAATTTCGATATCGTCATCTTCGATGCTGCTCGAGGTGGGCTGTGGTTGAATGCTCTTAGTTAAAAAAGCTAGTTGCTAGTGGCATATATATATGTATACGGTTGAGCCGGATCCACTGCGCTCCTCAATTTTTCGTTGATTACGTAACATGTTGTCCCTTATCGATCTCCTTTTGTTTTGGATTTCCTGCACTGGAAGATTGATTTAATTTAATTAGTACAAATCCCTCATTTTAGGTACCTAGCAAGCGGATGCTCCTTGAAGGACATATGGGCAGATCTCCTGCCGGTGTAATCGTGCGAAAGGTGTGCGATTCAATCTGGTCTGCAACCAACTTCCCAAACTGCCTAGGGGCCGTTGACGGGAAGCATATTCGAATGCGAAGGCCTCAAAGGACGGGATCGGAGTTTATGGACTATAAGAAATTCCACTCGATAGTTTTGATGGCGGTGGCCGATACCCAATCGAAATTCATTTACATCGATGTTGGAGCGGGCGGAAAAGAGGCCGATTTGACAGTGTTCAAGAATTGCAGCCTTTGGAGGAAGATTGAGAGCGTAGAATTGGAGATCCCTCCAGCAAGAACATTAGAGGGTGGTACCAGCGCAGTTCGCCATGCCTTCGTGGGAGATGAGGCTTTCTCATTAACCCGAAACATAATGCGCCCATTTCCGGGATCACACTGAACGACCGAAAAACGCGTCTTCAATTACAGATTAACTCGCGCGAGACGTGTCGTTGAATATGCGTTTGGTATCCTTACCAATAAATGGCGGATTTTGCATATTGTCATTGACACAAGTGTGACAATGGCAATTGAGGTAGTAAAATGCTGCTGTATGTCTCACAATTTTATTTTAACCCCTTTAGAGGAAACGAGTGACCCTAATTATGATATTGTTGGAAACGGCGTAATCGCGAACGCACAGGAAAGCAGGGAACAATTGTGCAAGTACTTTATGAGCGAAGCTGGGAGAGGAGCTTAGCAGGAGAAAAGAATTTAAAAATAAATTGAATTAGTAGCGTCTACTTACGTTTTGGTTTCTGCAACTCCTCAAGTCTTGAGCCAAATTCTTCGTCAAGACTTCTAGCAACAATTATCCAGCTATTATATTTTTTCACTTTGTCCTTATAATCATTATTTGTACAATCCCAAATAGCGACATTCTGCTCCACCGCACTAATGAAAAGTTCTAAATCCATAATCAATCAAAATTTATATTGGTGAAAACTAAAATAATTTGTTCAGAATCCTTGAGAATATATCTTTGCAGAAATGGCTGGTATATATACCAAAAGTTTCATCTATGTGAAGAAGAAATGAAGAAGGGCGGAATTTTAAGTTATATATCCAAAATTTTCTATAACCAAGGTAATCTGCGTATGTTGAGCATGAGTAAATATTTTTAATCCCATTTTATTAATATGCATGGATTTTCGCGTTTTTTAAAACGGAACATAGGATTCTCTATGTTCCGTTTTAAACAGTCCACCCGGTATGATATTTGGTATCATTTTAATCAGGATCTTGTGATCTAATCGAAAAGTACCTATTTTAATATGTTTGTTTCACATTCTCGGATGAAATTAATATAAAATCTTATTTGTAACTCCCCATAGAGTACGGTTTTACAATCGAGCCTGTTTTGGGTCGCTTCTTGGAAGAATTGCGGTGGCACTTAGGTAAATAAACAGACCCGAAACGATTCCATTCTATCTAACCTATGTCACCCATAAGTTAGAATGAGTGGGAAAAGTGTACGCCCGTCGTCAAAAATGTATATCGATGCACGGGCCAAAAATGCTATCCAGTGTGGCCGCTCCCGATTAAATGTTTAGAAACTTGGCATGGTGCGCTTTTCTAACGTCGGCACATGCAGCAAATGTGACCGCGGCCTTAGGCCCGAGGTGCTGCTTAACGGGAGAGTCTAGTACGAATCTGGTATAGGGTATTTCAATGTAAGATTGTGAGAAAGTGTTGGCACTCATGTGCGTTTTGCTAGCGCGCCCTCCAGTGCGCATACCCTTCTTAGGTCCATTCCTAGCATCAACATCTTTGAGGGGTCAAATTAATAAAACCAGCATAGTCTACAACAGAACTGCAACGAAGACACAACATTTTGTACGTTGATCAAGCCAACACCGTAATCAAGTTAGTAAAATCTACGAAACAAACAAGTTACTGTGTTCAGGGGTGGACCGAAAGCAAAGTAGGTGCAGTCCATACGCGAACAGAAAACCCAAGCCAAGCGACAACACGCTTAAAACCGTGCGCCGTGAAGTCAAGCGACGCACAGCTAGCATAACGCTTTTGACCCGAGCACGCGGGACACAAAAAGCACGTCTCATTATTATTCAAAACTAGCGGGCTCGGCAGACGCTGTCCTGCCAATTATTTGATTTATGTTAGGGAACCACGTAACGCCACAAAACGGTTACGACCATGGTAGAAATATAAAGGTATGCTCATGCGCATGTATTATTGTTGCCTCACTCGCTCGAATGACGTCACGTGCGAGGCGACAAAAGTCAATTTTATTTGAAGTAATTAAAATTTCGCATCTTTGCTGTAAAATATTATCGCTAAAATCATCTAGAATGCTGATTTGTGCAGTATTTCATTCCATTAATCCTTATAAATTCATTGAAGGATGAGGGTTTAAATTTAGCTCATTTTCTCATATACCAACACAAAAATATGTTTGAAACTCTATCACACAAGATAATTTCTAAATTTGCCTCTAATTCCATCCATTTCATTGGAAGTCGTTTTATGATTAAAAAGAAGATCTTACAACAGGCTCACAATGTGTAGATATAAGAAAATTAGCTTAGACTGCAAGCGCAAATTCCAATCTAAATTATCAGTTCCTTCGAGTTAAAAAAACGGTGGTGTCGATGTATTGCTAAACCTTGAATACTGATTGTATCTCGATTTAGTTTACTCGCAAATAGATAATGACTTTATTTTTAATTAATTGTATTGGGAAGCTGCGTATAATGAAAATAGGTACGCTTTGCTGATAACTGTGTAACTGATTTTCTATTATTCTGCTCCACCACTGTAGGTAGTCTTTCCATTTACCGTCGCTTATGCTGTTGTTTATATTTGAACTTACAATAAGTTTATGTAAAGTATGAATAAGTGCATATAATCATTATTGAAGAAACTGACCATTTTTGATTGCTAAAAGTTATTTTTGGTATATTTGCTTCATATACTTAATTTTTGCTATTATTGTACAATAGTTAGAGCCTTTGTAGTCTTTATTTCAAATTTATATCATCATAATATATTTATTCAAATTTTGCAATATTTGAATCGCCTCGCACGTGCGCGGAATGAACCGATTTTTGACAAACATTGAGCATACCTTCATATTTGTACCATGGTTACGACCATGAAAATTTCTAAGGAAAATTAGTTACAAATCAAATGAAATGAACAAACAATTCTTAAAATCATAACTAAACAAATATGATAATATTTTCAATATTGAACATGCTTTGCAATGACATCGTTAGAGAATATTATAGTTTTAAGAGCATATCCATTCCTTATCGCATCACCATGGAGGTAGTAAAATGCGGTTTTGTGCATCGTTTTCCCAGTGGAGCAGTAATCGAATGGAAATAGTTGGTCAGTAATTTGGTCTTGAATCTTAATACTCAAATTGTCATCCCTTATTTCTCGCGAAATTACTCGCTTATACAACTAATCATAGTTTTGGAAAATTGAACCAATATATGGGAATACTTTCGTAACTAATCCTTGATTCGTTCCAGTAAATTCGCAAAAATCTGGCGGAAACGAAATGTAGAGTGGGGATGCGTCTACGGCAGGGGTCGGCAACCTGCGGCTCGCGAGCCACTTGCGGCTCTTTAGATGTGAAACCCTGGCTCTTCAGCTTATAATTTAAAAATCGTCCAGAATTGATTAACGAAGATTAGGTGCTGGGTGACATGGGTCCAATATCGGTTTTAAGACGCTTTCAATACAAGTACAAACGTGCTCACGCTCGTAATCAGTACAATGGATAAAAAGTGGTACGTGGAGTCAGAGATCGAACCCAAATGCAAATGTATAATTCATAGGTGCGCAATTATGTTTGTAGCGTATAATAAATTTGTACGTTACGCGGTCATTGCCAAACCATGAAATCTTTTACAATTTTTCGCTTTATATTTTAGATCCTACTTTATGGCTCTGTCTACCCTTTTTTCTGGTTTTCTATGCATCTTTTCCAATGCCTTTTCTAACGTTTTATTGCGAGTATTTTCCAGATGTTTGGACTGGTTCTTCCCGATCCCGATTTCTCTCCTTGCATCTATTTCTTGAGCATGATCTTTCGGTCAGTCTTCTTCCGCTTTCGGCTCGGCATGGTTGACACTCACCCCCGTCGATAAAGTATTTCTTAATTACGAGTATTTGCATGTTATAGTCACTACTCCGAAGTCACCAAAATTTCTTTAGCTGTGACTGCAGTACTTG
>JARJDZ010004660.1:0-28017 GCA_030264555.1 Aleochara sp. GC000083 | reverse complement strand
TCATTAGGGAAATATTATGCAGATTTAATGTTATCGAGTGTACTCAAAAATGTATTAAACGCTCCTTTTTTCCTTCTGCTGTCGAGGGTGGCATTGATGTGTTAGGGGTCGTTTCGCATAGATTTTTTCCTCTTTTGCGAATGTTACGAGTTGCTGATGTGTGGACGTGAGTAATGCTCCTGTTGTGCAAATTTCAGGCTGGTAGACGATAATGAATGTTAATAAAATTAGTCTTTTTCATTGTTCGATTATATTCATGAATTAATAAAGTTATTTTTCATTTTTTTTATGGGAAATTTTGCAGCATAAATTTGCAATTATAGTTTTCAATGATTAATTAACAATGATTGAAAATTTTTGATATGACTATTTTTTCATTTTGGAAATGAATTATTTTGCTTGTTGTAAAATAAGGATTTTGATTGTTACAACAGTTTTCTTGATAGTTAAAGTTGCATTTATCTTATTGAAGCACTCATCCATTAAAATTCATCCAGGAAATCTTCATTAATCACTTCTGATCTGAACCGAAACGAAACCAACAAGCATAAACTGCTATATTTCTTAAAAGCATTTATTTTCATTTTATTCCTGTTTCCTAAATTCCGGAAAATAGGAAAACAAATCCTTAGTTATTCTTTAAAATCACTATTAAAATTATGTTATTATATTCTAATAGTAATTTGTAAACTGGAAAAAAAACTGAAAAATTTATGAGGTTAATACCACCCAAAAAAAATAATTAGTTAAAGCAATTCGTGCCTTGTTACCATGTTTTCAGTTCATTAATAACAATTTCTAAAATGGCAATAATTACTTTTCGCACAAAAACACAAATTTAGCATGCACAAGTATAATAACAATTCGCACCGCAAAAAATTAAAAGCAATTCCGCAAGAAGACGCGAAAAACGTGCCAAACAAAGAACCAGAAATAATAAGCGCATAGAAACAAAAACGTACGACTTTCACAATAAATAAACGAACACATAAATAAAATAATATCTTGATTTACTCCCATGTACGTCTATTGTTCCGAATACACCAAAGGTCCTGCGAAACCCACAAGGAAACTCTTTGTCACGGATGAATCCTGTTAAATTTTCAGATTTATAGCTCAACACTCGGTGTAATAAATATTTTCTTATGTGTAGCTGGGTGCAATTTTTCATTTTCGCTTCGCTGTTTCGACGCTGAGCAACAACTCGATGGAACCATGTCGTCCTCGTGTTCCTTGCGAAAAGGAGCAGCGAAAGAGGAAAACAAGCCAAGGAAATAAATAGTTGTATCGTCTGTGCGTTTGCCCTCGGGGTGATTCTATTGTATGTATTTCTGCGTGTGCGGTCTTTAAGCTAGAACTAAAAGAATGAGTTACTCGAATCGAGAAAAGTGGCCTGTGAGGGAATTCCCAAAGAAGAAAAAAAAATAGTAGTTGGTTTCGGGTCGTCAGAGATGTGAAGAACCAGGCGTCTGAGAAGGACGAGACGAAAAAAGCGAAGCAGTACAAAGGAGAATGTTGCGAAATAAATATTAAACTTGCGATGAAAATCATATGCCGAGTGATTTATCGTTGACTTTTACTAATGCTTAAATTATAAGCGGATATACGACATGTCAAGAAATTCTGTTGTTTTCTTCGTGTTGTAAGGATTCGTCCTGGATTTATTAAAAAATCAACGTGGACTTTCACTCAATTTAAAATTTACTCTAATTTATTGATATTCCTTGATTTCTCCTTGATTTTTTAGGATTGAAAATTTTCATGGATCAAAATTTTTTTATATTCAAATTTCATTGCAAATAAAAAGGGGATTTACTTTACAAATTATTTCCCATAGAAAACCAACAATCCAGAATTAATTCACTAAACAACCAGGAAAATGTACAACCAAACATGAACCATGCAAATATTTCGAAATGTATGAGTAATTAACGTGCAACTCGCGAATTTTTTACTAGCTGCGTGTTCAGTACAAGTTAACATTTCATTTTTATTCAAATTACTGGAAAACCCAAAAAATCATACATAAAACAATGTACAAACTTCATGTTGCATGAAAAGTTTCCTCTTTAAAATAACGATTAATGAATTCCTTCTGTACACAAAAATTAATCCATCATATTGTTTATAGTTAAACAATATCGTGTTAGTTGACAAAAATCAGTTTTACTATTTTACTTATTAAATTTCCGTACTTTAATTAAATAAAACAACTTCATTTGCTATGCAGATATTTTATTACATCTGCATTGAAACTAATTAGTAAATATACAATAAACTAAACAAACAAATGAGGAACAAAACGAAACAAATAAATAAATATTAAGTCTATGTGTATGTAAAGCTTTAAAATTTCATTAAAACCACAAAACTTTGGCGTTTAGGACTTTGCTCCATACCAAAAGTTTGTTCCCTAATAATTTTCGTGCTTTACTCTTTCGGTCCAAGCTTTCTCACTATTTAATTCGTTCAGTAATGAGTCCAACTTAGCGAAACGTTAATTACCTTTTGTAAATTATGAATCGCTAGCAATTAATTAATTCCCAGCCTTAAACAACGGTTCACATTTTATTGAAAACTTTTTGTTGGATGGGCCATAAAATGAACCAAGTTGATATATTTAATTTCAGTTTTTTTCTTCGTTTTTATATTCTGTAAATAGCACTCGATACAAATGTTTCAGTAAGTTTTCCTTTGGGAAAGGTAAAGTTTAAGTGATATGGAATGGGTTCATAAAATTGTGAATGTGGCTGAAGAAAAGTGAATAGATTGGTCTCAATTGCATGCTAAATGTACGTTAAATTTCGTTTCTTTCGAGTGTTCAGCCAAAAACTATGTTTGTTTGGTTTGTTGCGAGTATAGGTTTATGTTTACGATCCCGTTTGTTTATTCAATTATTTGCTAAAGTTTTGTAATTTTTGTGTTCTCAAGTGAGTAGTATTTTCTATACATAGAGGCAATAAATTGATAAAGTAAATTTTAAGTTTTATCAAAGACAAGAAAATTTTATCAAAATGTTATTCCTTCAAATTGCAAGTTTTAAGGATTTTCATTGGAAAATTTTTAACAGTTAAAGGGCAGATATCCTTGACATTCTTAAATGATGAATCAATAAAAACAAAACTCAATTTCACCTTATTTTATTTTATATTACACATTAAACTTGCTAGTAACTTGCTGCTTGAATTTATTACATTTGACTCTTCTATTTGATATCATTTCATTTCGTTCCGTTTCACGTTCAATGCAACACGAGTTGTCATTGATTCATATTGAATATCTGTGTCATTTGAACGTAGATTGCATGCTTCATCATGCTGCCAGGTGACTTGCACTACGCTTCTAGACTAGCTAGTCTACAAGTACGAGTACGATATGAATAATAACGGCTGTGTGCCCTTCGCCCTCATTTGTATATTCAATAGTTGTACGCTTGTGCACTTGTACACTCGTATACTCGTTGGTAAGTAAGTAAATTCCGCACCAGTCGACGCCTGGCGGCCAATGAAAGTATGCACAAGGTGGAATCGAATGAAATAAGGACCTTGACATAGTCTCCCATCGAGACATCGACGCAACCACCACCACCAACAACAATAATAATAACTCGTATCGAAATGGTAATGGAAGCATGCACCTCATATGCATTTTAATACCAATTCTTTCATTATACTCGTTTGATAAATATAAATGAAATTCATTGTTTTTTTCTGATTGGATGGATAGACTGGAAAATATATGAAAATTGGATAAAAAAATTGAATTTAATAATGTAATGATATATAGTAAAACAAGAAATGTGCAGTATTTAGTGAGAATTACACTAAAGAAATATTTATACAACTTAATAAGTAATTAAAATCAAATCGATTTAAATGAAATTGAAGTCATATAAAGTAAAATTCATTATGTTTCAAACCGTGAAAAAATCAAGTCGATATCTTTATTAGTTTAAAAGTTATAAGCATTTTAGTGCAACAATTCACTTCAAATTTTGTCCTAAAATTTTATTAACTTATTCATAAATTATTACGGAGTTTTTTGAAAAATCGAATTCTGTGAGGTAATAGTGTAAATCATGACCTTTAATTTGCTTTTTTGATCATCAAAATCGGCCCAGTAGTTTTTGAATTAGAATAAAAAACAATCCTTATGGAAAATTACATTGGCATTAGTTCAACCAAATAACTTAAAGCCGGATGCATGCCCTCGAAAATCCATGATGGCCGCTCTCATTTGATTTACATAGCCGTTGCTAAGTTTAAAACACTCGAGTTTGGAGTTCCTTAGCAACCACCTTAAGCGGCACGAAAAAATCCAAATTGCAGCAATATGAGCTATTTCTCTTTCACATTTTCATTAATATCTCCGAAACTAATGAACCGATTAATTTCAAATTCTCAGGTTTTGTTTATAATATATTCATGGACATATTTGGAGATTTTCAATGTCGGAAATCAATTTGTTCATAAATTATTAATGTTTAAATATGATAATTATTGATTTTTCTAAGTTTGCGTTCGTTTTTCTCGAAAACGGCTCGGCCGATTTTCACCAAATTTGGAATATAAGTGATTTATGCTAAGATAATTAACATATTGGGGGTGGAAGTTTTGTTAAGTGGCCGGGGGCGGCACTTTACTCTTAGCTATAAGTAAAAAATCTTACAAATTTGATAAAAATTTCTATTCAATCTTGATCCAATTTGGTATACATATTAAATAAGATAAGGTGAATGATGTTTCGGGGGTGGTATAGTTCTAATACTCAAGGGGGCGGCAGAAACGTGTAAATTAGAAATCAAATTCTTCAAAAATCAACTTTCTTATGTAATAGTAATTATATTTGTAATGTACATTTGATATAAGTGCAAATATAGTCTGCACTGCCTCCACTACCCCCACTGCCTCCAGTACCTTTATTAAACCTTTCGGGGGCGGCAATTTGTTATCAAACGTTAGTTAATATCTCGAAAACTACTGGACCGATTTGAATGATTGAAACGACATTTTCTAAGTTTCGTAAAGGACATCAAATTAAAAATATCATTTGTTAACAAATTAAAAGTTTGGATGTATTCTAGTTTCTCAAGCTGATTACTAGAATTTAGTGCATCGAAGATAAAGGATAAAATAACCTTGAACATCAAATATTTTCGTTTCTATATACTTATTTTTGCTTGTAATGAAATATAATTCAAATGTAACTTAATCCGTTGATTGTTTATTGATGTATTCATTTTATTAGACGCCAAATTGATTCATCGATTGCCCCATAAATAAAAAGCTACTCACCTAGATTAATGTGATTGGACGGTCATAAAAATGCAATCAAAACAATGCCTTAAAAACAACATTATTTATTGTTAATGCACTGCACGCTTGATTTCCTTCGGCATGGAAAAACAAACAGAGTACGAGGAAAATATGAACGCGTCTAACATAAAAGCAATTTATTATTACACCCCTCAAAGATTTATGATGTTCATTAGCACTATTTCTTTGTTATTCCTTTCATTACATTATCCTACATAAGGATTTTTAATTTCTCAAATGCACAATGAACAATATTATTCCAGACGAAATTTTATAACAAAGTCTTCTTGAATTTTGTTTAATATGATTGCTAGAAATAGAAATTTTGAAATTGTGTTTCAACAAATCCCTGAACTTGCTTGGATCTAATCGTTTAGCTTGTTTGCAAGGATGCGTGTATTTCCGAAGACAAATTGCCAAAGGAAATTATGTAAGTCAGTCACTTATTCTCATTTCGACAAACATAAATCATTTTCAGTTATGCGAAAATACGCCTAGGACGTCGCTCAGTCCTTCTAGCCAGGATCATCGCCATAGACGCATTAGTTCCAGCCTGCGTCGAAGGATAATGCCCGCACAAAAAGCGCTCTAAAGCGACGTTCGTCTGCATCCCATCCGAACCGGAGGAAGGGGGCCTGCAGGACGTTTTTATTAAATAGCCTGCTGCTCCCTGCATTCTATACATATAGTTGACATCAATTTGCTAACTGCATTTGCAATATTTCATAGTTTTCCTGGCAGCTGCTTTTCTTCAGCTTCTGTATTATGATGGAGATTTTTCATGTTCGGTTCGTTTTAAATGTCAATTTGGGATTATTTGATTTATTACTACATGATTTTTAAATTTGTTCAAATGTCATTAAAGTCCTTGTTTAATCGAACTTTGCAAACGAAAAAAATATCAATAACAAAAATCATATTTTGATTTCTTGACATTTTTTTAAGATTTATGTATAAGGTTAATAAAACTGTAAAAAATGTTAAAGGATAATCAATCCTGTTCAAAGATAACTTCAATTGAAAATTTAAAACAATTGATAAATTGATATCAAAAATTATATCTTGATTCTTTTGGCATTTATCATCTTATTTGGTTTATGCATAAGGATAATAAAAATGTAAAGAATTTACAAAAATAATTAACTCTGATTTTGTTCAAAAACTCAATCTTCAATTGAAACTTAGAAACAAATGATAAAACTGCAATTCAAAGAAAGTATCAAAAATATTTTAGTTTTTAAAGTGCTTAAGGATTTTATAATTGATTATCCTAGAAAAACTCTGTATAATATTATTTGATGATTTGTAAACTATTAAAATCTTATCATTTATTTTTTAGTATAAGTTCATTTCTGATATTTCTGAATTATTTTAGATTTATTTTTTATAAATTTTGTTTTCCTTGATTTATGCAAAATGATAAGATTAATAGAAGTAATCTAAAAAGAACTTTTGAAAATATCATATCACCTGGAAAAACATCAAATTCAAAAACTAATCATTGATTTGCAGACATACTAAGCAAAAAACTAAAACTGATTTCTGATGGATTTTTGAATAATTACCTCTAATTTCTTGGGATCAAAACTTGAGAATCTTAAAATTTTCCATATTTTGGTGTAGATAATCAAATTTGTTTTCAAACAGTTGAAATTGATCCTGCATCATTTTGTACTGATTTGTAAATGGTCCAATCTAAATTCCACTTGAACATAAATCAATAGCATAATTTAGGACGCTCCCAAAATAATATTTGCATCTACAAATTCAAAACAGAGCCCTCCACAATTCGACATTGGCCTCATTGGGGATGGTGGGCATATAATTAATTTCGATTTTCAATCAAAACCACAATCACAATCGCGAAAAGATTGCCCTCCGAATGGAAGTTTCCCAACGCGTTTCCCACAGGCAAACGCCTGTCAAACCAAGTCCCCCAGGACCAGCAAACAGCCAAACATAACGAACGAGAAGGATAAAACGGGAGCGACAGCAATTCATCGACGTGGTGCAACGAAGAGGTCCTCGTGTATTGACATTATTATCGCGAAAATATTCCGCGCCCGAACGTCAAGCATATCGAATGGCAAATTATGAGTTCATAACTTTATTAACTCTCCCCCATCCGCAGATCCTTCACATCTTCTTCTTCAGCAAGGCGGCAACTTCTCCCATCGTCAATTTCCCCGCAGGGCGCCAAAATTTTCCATACAATTTCCTCCCATACCTTCGTTCGATTCGATCAAATATAATTAAATATTTATTCGGTTAGTTTGCAATGTCGGTTAATTAAGATTGTGTCGTCGAGGCTGCCATCACCGGAAGTACATGTTGTTGTTGTTGTTGGCGTCCTTGCAGATGGCGCGCGCTCTGTCACTTCTTGAAGGCGGTAATTTTTTCGCGTGGAAAGCGCCGAAAAGTAATTAATTATGTATGAAATTAATTAAAAACGCCATCGTCGTCACCGTTTGCGCGGACGTCAAGGATATTTTTCCGAGTGGCCGTGCTCCTTCAGGCGCACTCCTCGAGGAGTGTTTGTTTGCATTTTCGTTGGTTGATAGTTTTGTTATTCGCACGTTTTCCAGTCGTTTCCAGCAGGTTTCTTATGGTTTGCGCGGGCGGGAAGAAATCGATAGGAAAGTCTGTTTGTGTTGGCGTTCGTAATGCCAGCTCCGGCGCAAATTCCCAAGAAAAACAAACCGGAAACAAGACGTTGGCGGATGTGTAAGTCGCGTTAAGACCGAGTCGAACGCGTGTGGCATATGTGCACGCTTGTGCACTCAATAAAACTTCTGTTTTCTTTGAGATTTTCCCTGTTGGAAGTGCTCAAGTGAATAATAAAAAATGTGGAGGTGTTGGGAATATTTAATTTCCAAAAAACAACTCAAAATTTTTTAGTACAATCCTGAATATTCCAGAACAAATCTACCATATCTTAAACCTCAAAGATATGAGAAATGAAAATTTGTTATTTTCCCAGGCTATTTTTTGATGGAAAATGATACGACTCTGTAAACTTGAGTGGAAAACTGTATTTAGGTCAAAAATTTTAGTTGCACGCCAGAAAGCAACTGTCGGAAGCATTTTGCATGCGTCTCCCGGATGGATTCCAGATGGAATGATAGCATTCTCAAGCACTCGTTTGCCTCCGTCTCTTTTCGAAGAGGAACGCGCACTTTTTCCGCACGCGAAAGTCATCGACTGCGAGGACACAAAGCGGAAGACAGTTTTGAAAACTTCCGCAACGATTAATCGTTCGCTTCTTCCTACGTGCCTCCTCGGCGTCCTTTTGATCCCACGTTGCTTTCATTGCACTCGCCATTCCCGCAATCAACCCACTCGTCATCCCGCGCAATTCAAACAGGAAGAGTGGGATCGCACTTTATTCAAGTTCCGTTAGCGTTTCCTAATGGTAATTAAAAATCTTTCCCCGAAGTGGATGCTTTGCAAAAAAAAAAACGGATGCTGTTACCAGAAATGATCATTTTACTGAGTTCTTCAGAGAAAATGGAAATATCCGATGGGAATTTTCTGGGAAATGCCATGAACGTTTAATAGGCAATTAATTTTCCTAAAGGAGTAAAAATTTTAGGAATGCTGAAATATTATTCTAGTGATATTTTTAGAAACGTATTGTAAACTATTCGAAAGAGTGTTTGGAATTTGAATCCAGAGGATAATTCATTTGCTGAAAATTTCAGGGAATTTAAATAATAGGCTGAAAATCTGATAGGTCAATCTATTCAGAAAATGATTCATAGTCCAGGATCCAGAAGAACGTTGTTTTGAAGTTGTTTTCGTACAAAAGTGAAGCAACAATAGTCATAATAAAAAATTGATGAATGAATATGATTTAGTAACCCAAATTTTTATTGGAATACTTCAAAACTGAAGATGAAGTTCTCATTAGAAAGAATTTCAATTTTGAGGACCATTGATTACTTCAGAGCAGTTAAATATCAGGCCAAAAATCAGGAAGAAGATCTAGTAGATTAATCAATGCTGAAGATAATTAAGAACCCAAAAGGATCCAGAAGGAAATTATTTTTCTTACAAAAGTGACTCAAATTTTTATTAGTGAGAATTTCAATTTTAAGGAATATTGATATCTCTAGATTCAATAAGGTGAAATTTAAAATGATTATCCTCGAATTGGAAAAACCTGGATGAAAATTTTGAGTGTCTGTTTAAATTCTTAAAACCCAGAAAAAACTTCTCAAAACTTGTTCGTAAATTTTATAGAACCACTGATTTCCAATGATTGATCCTTGATTTATGGCACCCAAAAACGAAACCTTGAAAATCCTAAATTTTGATCGAGAGTTAATCACTGCCAAGAGAGTAAATGCCTGCAGGAATCCTCAACAGCGTTGAAGGAAGTGCCATCATTACTTATTCACTATGACAATACTTCACGTCGAATCGAAATCATTTGTAACCCCAAATGATGGGGCACATAAATTACAAGGTGCGCGCATCGGGGCCCACGCTGTCACTGTTTATCAAACAAATTAATCCATAATATATGAACGCTCATTCAGATTTACAATTATCCTGCCATCCTTCTTCGAGTCCCTGTTTATCACGAGCTGCAAGGACTCGAACTTTTTGTGTTTGTAGTTCAAGTTTAAATCTATTTACTCAAACTTTACGTTTAGCTCCTTCAGTGATTGGGGGGCGGTATATTTATCATGAAAAGTCGAAGGACAATATGGTACCTTGTGGCCCCCAAAACACCGAGCTGGAAGGAATCACGATGGGGGCATAATCGATGACCTGAAAAACTTGATTTGTTTGTCGAGTTTGATTGACGCAGACAACGCAATCGTGTGCCCTTTCCGCCCCCGCACCCCGGACGATGCATTCGCTTTGCACGACATGCCGCCCCCAATGGCGGTAAATTTATGCTCATCGAAAATAATATCGAACCGTGTTGGTTCGATTCGGTGATAGCCAAGGTTATGGTTCGCATCGTTAGACTAATTTCCGGGTTTTCTTTCGCCCAGGTTTGACTTTCAGTTTTTGTATGGGACTCTCAGAAAGTTTTTGATAATGATACCAATTGTTGGTAAATTATGCACGAAAATGTTATTGTGGTTAATAATTCATCATATTTTGTATTACACTCCAGTTGTTATGTTAGTATCTACATCGTTTATACTTGACCAATTATCTAGCACTTAAGGACTCAAATATTTATGTGAGTAAGTGGAGTATGGTGCCATATAATTTGTAATTAATCAATTTGCGTGTAATTTAAGCTTAAATAATCATTAATTCCTGCGATGGAATTGAATTGTTATTCCATGGTTCCAAATTTTGCTTGTTATTAAACTGCTATTTTTAATGAAGAAAATTTTAAAACTTTTTCTTTCGGATTATATCAAAAAAGAAATGCAAATAATGTGATAATCCAATTATAATACGTTAATGTGCGATAAATTTTTATCATACTGTGCAAATTTCAAAACATTAGCTCATCCGGAAATTTGAATAATATGCTCTTAAATTTGAATTATCCTTGAAATTCTTGAATCAAATGTTTCTAGTTACGATTTACGTAATCGACGATAACTTTGAAACGACTAATCCGATTTAATTTTTCTAAAAAGCATTTAATAAAGTATAAACTTAACTAACTATTGTGAAAATTTCGTTAAAATAGTCCTGCAAGAAAATTAGGAAAATTCCATCTAAAATATAATTTTCGTCATTGCAAAAATTTTCGAATGACTAAACTCAAAATAATTCATATACTAAAATATTTCATATGTCAGTAAACTAAAAATTATTCATAAAGGTAGTAACGGCACAAATATTAATAGCAAATCATTGATTGATTTCCGGCAACTTGGACAGAATACCCAACGATCATAAATCCAGAAACGATGGGGATTCGAAGTTGGCGAAAATCGAACCGAAATCTGAGTGGAATACAAATGGCAACTTACGAGACCCGAGAGCAGATAGTGATAAGTGCGCTTCCCGAGTGCAACATCCCGGACGTGTCCGACGACGATCTCCTTGGCGGTGTCAGCGGAGCAATCCAGGACGACGTACTTGTGCTCCCAGCGCGACTGTTCCTCCAGGCCGCGCAAGAACTGCAGCGCCTCGCTGACGTTGCTGATGCGGCGTACGGTCGCCACCTGGAAGCTCTCTCCGCCTGGACTCAATCCCTGATAGATTTGCTGCAGCCGCAATAAACCTGTCAACACGCCAAACAGACACAGAACGTATTTTATTTCGCTTCCTGCCAGCAGATAGACCACAATGGGGACCAATGACGTCACGCACGAACATGGCCGCTCTTCCGAGTTTCGAGCGGGCTTTTATTATAATTGTATTCCATTCCGGGAAGGGGCTTTATCCCGGTCGGTCCTTATCGCTTGTTAAATGCCGTTCGCCATCGCATCGTAAATAAACGAATTCGATGCCGAATTGGAACGCATGTGTGTTTTTTGCGGTGGGTGGTTTTGGGGGTGGCAGAAAATGGTAGGAACATCTGGATGGATGGATGGATGGATGGAATTCGTTGGGTGTATTGCATCGAAGCGGGGAACTGATAATGATGGAGTTGGTCGGTGCCGCATGCGATCGGGATAGGTTACGATATCATCGAAATGGGATAACCGCCCCCAGTGATTTTGGCACGGGTGGCAGCGATGTGGTGGGAATGCCGCTGTGAACCCAAACGATACACAAGATAAACAAGCAAATGATGAATTGTTATTAATGGCTTCGTAATTGCCGGTATACCCCGTCAATGATTGATTAGTTTTTAAAAATCCCTGCTTTTTGCTGCTCCTTTTCTACCAATATTCACGCGTTTTTTTTTCCGGGATTATGTATTTTTGATTTGTGGATTAAGCTATGAAGGTACCGGAAAATGCAAAATTTTCAACTTTTTTTCGCTCTTTAACTGCGTATAACTTCTAAACGATTGCACCAATTAAACTAAAGTGAGATCCAAATTGCAGGCCTTGATGAGCACTTTCCAAAAATCTATGGATTCATGCCCTTTTGTAAATTGGCACTACAGAAATCGCGTTCGAAGAAAAAAAATAAAAAAAAAGTTTGTAGCGAAAAATCCGATATGAAATTCTTAAAATCGCTCGAGTTTTAAAAAATTTTCATATCACCGGAACCAATGGACCGATTTGGCTGATTCAAAGGGCATTTATCATATTTTGACGAAAAAATAACATTGGTCTGGTTCCTGAATCTCTGCGGGACTCGGAAATAGCCGAACCTGAAAAATGGGGTCTTGAAAATGCTAAATTTTCGCTTTTTTTTCGCTCTTTAACTGCGTATAACTTTTAAACGATTGCACATATTAAACAAAAGTTGGAACCAAATTGTAGGTCTTGATGAGTACTTTCAAAAAATCTATAGGTTTATGCCCTTTTGGCAATGGGGAGAGCAGAAAACAGGTTCGAAGAAAAAATTTGAAAAAAAAGTTTGTAGCGAAAAAACCGATATGAAATTCTTAAAATCGCTCGAGTTTTAAAAAATTTTCATATCTCCGGAACCAATGGACCGATTTGGCTGATTCAAAGGGCATTTATCATATTTTGAGGAAAAAATAACATTGGTCTGGGTCCTGAATATCTGCGGGACTCGGAAATATCCGAACTTGAAAAATGGGGTTTTAAAAATGCAAAAATCTACGTTTTTTTCGCTCATATAACTGCATATAACTATTTTTTTTTTGAAAAGAAAACTAATAATATTTACCATAAGAGAGGAATCATTAAAAGAAAATATTTTGAGCCCAACAAATAAAAATCAAATAAGCAATGTTCCCGAATTAATTTCTCCTCGTCTCGTCGAAAGAAATTAAAAGAAAAGCACCAAAACCCATACATTGGCTTTACTCTACAACCGCCCCCAAAGACCCGACCATTGATTTATTCCCTCTCATCTTTCGTCCACTTTCTGTTACTGCTTCAAATACTGTTGCTTCTTTTTCTCCAACGACTGCTTCTTCTTCTTCTTCTGAAGGCACGGAACCTTCAGTGGGCCATTGATTGATTTCCGCCTCGTGCAGGACGTCCCAATATAAGAAACCCTCGCAACCCGAAATGCGAAAGAGGAAGAGGGAATCTCTTCGATTCCATCGACGTCGATGTCGATGTCGACGTCGACGTCATTTCGCATTTGGTCGCATCTCGTTTTTCATTTCGCGTTATAACTTGATTGGAATTTATTACGGCTTTCTTTCTAAGACCCATCCATCCATCCAACCATCGAACCGAGCGCTTCTCTGCCCCCGACGCTTTCATCTATTTACTCGTCGGGTTCCTCATTTTCAACGCTTCCCATTACCGTTTTCATTAATCTATAAATTTGTTATATTTATACTTGCAACCCGATCGGTTTTTCCACCCCCGGAAACACGAGCAAAAACTGCGCAGTATTGACATCAATTTTATTTTATTGACATGCTACTTCCGGATTTTTATTAAATCAAACTAATATGAACTAATGTAATATTTTTTGTATTGTAATTGATGATTAATTGGGCATTTCTCCAGGAAAAATCAGAGTAACCAGGATGTAGTTTGAAGTGAAGAAAACAAACAGAAATTAATAATTTTCGGTTTAATAACGTTGGCCTTTGAATGTTCGTTAAGTGAAGTTTGCGGTGGGAGGCGGTTGCTTTTGGGGGCGGCATTCTGGAAAATCGATTTAACGCGTTTGTTTTGTCGATTTAGCACAAGCATTCATTAACGCATTCATTATATCATCATGCCAGACCTCCATAATCATAACTCTCCATTGAAATTTGTTTTCTCCTGTTTTCCTCGACTTCTTTCAAAGGCCATACACAATATAAACTAAGTCTCTGCTGAATGAAAACCTCCTACAATTATGTCCTTCATATTTCCTTGTTGGCATAAATCCTTGGGTGATTTTATATATGAGAAAATCAATTTTCCTTCTTAAGTTTTAGTTGCAATTTAAACATTATGAATGTTTCTAATTATTTTTTTGTAGTTTCCTTAATTTTTAATAAACTTCAATATATCATTAATCATTTGTTGTTAATGACACTTTCAAATTCATTAGTTTAATTTTGTCTTTGAATCAATAAATTCAAAAATGTGGGCCTCCAAATGTGACTAAAATTTTTCATATCATCTAGATTTCTTTATAATTTAAAACTGCTGAACAGATTTCCATAATTTTTTAGTATCTTAATTTTGAAAATTTAAATCCTAAGAAAATTAGTTTTTCTGAAAAACTTCCTATTATAATTTCGAAATTTGATTGTTCCTAAAATTTATAGGGCTCTATGAGTGCTTGAATTATCTCTGAAGATGACTCTTCTTTTCATATCCTGACATAATCTTTCACCAAAGGAAATATTTTTGAGAAAATTTTAATTTTAAATTAAAAATGATCAAAGTTATGAAACTTTGTTGACAATCGCTGCCATTAACTTTAATTGTGTGCACTATCCGAGAATGTCGCATGTCGGCTGTATAAAGGTATCACCAGACGAGGATAATTCCATTAAGGATAAATGCTTTGTGCAAGTGACAGCAGAGGAAAAGAACGCGAGTTCAGTGAGTAAATATAGTTGAATGATCCTGGGCAAACTTTAGCCAGTTGAAAATCGGCGCTCGCGGTTTGTTAGTTCTTATCTGAATCACAACACAATGATGAAAATACTGGCAATATACACAAAACGAAGCGATGGAGATGGCAAAAAATACTCGCCAATTGCAGTGAAATATGGGGAAGCAATTTAACTTTTCGTCGAATGAAACGAAATCTTTTGGATTAAATTGCTAGGAAACTTCAAATTGATTTTACTATGTGGAATTATTTTACGTAGTTTCCTTCATTCTAGTCGATTTTTCCTGGCAAATAGCTCAAAATGAAAATATATTTCCCTAACCCTTTTTAAAATTTCCTCAAATATTCCTAAAATATCATTATCCTTTATCGTTGTTTTAATTTACTTCATTTTCTTAGTAGAGAAATGTTAATTATCCTTGAAATTTACCTATAAAAGTATAGTAATAAATCATAGAGTAATCATCTTTTGTAGAATTATTCTTAAATTGCTCTAAAATTACCAAAAATTAGAACATTTTCACATAAATCCTTGCTTGACAAAAATACAAAAAAAAATTCAAATATTCCATGAAATCTCCTTCTTTGTAGGCAAAAAACGCCATTTGAAGGATCCACGACAAATCCTGATGTTATCAGTGTAATGCTGTCTGGAATTCGCATCAAAAGGATCATTAAAGATGTAAAAATAAAATTTAAATATATTTTCATGTTTGATACGCCGAAGAAAAGATGTTTTGCAATTTATACTCCCCAATCTTCGTCCATATACCAAATGTATCCACAAATCTAGAAAACTCAAAAAAAAATCCTTTTGGGCGGTAGTATTTAAAACCAAACTGAATTTTAACTGTCAAATCCAAAAAATCATTTTGAAAATGATTTTAATTCTAAGGTTAGAAAAATATGATAAAGTCAATCCGTAAGACTCTGTAGAAACAAAAAGTCTCATTTAGGAACGAAAACAAGAAGCTAATACCTCTATCGTCGAATAAAAGGCTAAAAAGCTAAACGAACGAATAATGGCACAAGAATGAACGCAAGCGTAAAAATATCCTTCGCCTGTATCTGTGCCCGAGCCATGGATTTATCCTTGCAAATGAATACGGGTATAATATTATCAAAAAAAAAACGGACGCATACACGCTATTAAAATGAATCGCTAACGAAGCATTAAATAATGAAGCGCGTTGCTTTCATGCGTCGTTCAAATATAAAATATAAAATGCGAGGCGGCCATCGGGGGCGGCATATATAAATATATGTACAGTTGGATAGACAGAGACCCAGATGGGATGATGAATGGGTAAATGAGCGAGTGAATCAGTGTGAAAAAGCTTCAACTTGCTGGGCTTTCAAGTCGCCAAAGTTATGAATAAAAATAGTCTTCATTTAACATTGAAAAGCAGCGTTCAACACGTAATTAGTGACATCCTGACGAAGGATGTCAATAGATATTAACTAACAAACTCATTTTCGATCACTCTTTTATATTTTATGTATAATCATTAGATCAGTTTTTATCTTTGGGTTATTATCCTTGAAACAAAAAAAAAATAATCAAAAGTTTTAGTAATTAACTTTTTTTAATTTTTTGATTTTCTTAAGAAATTTTGTAAAAATTTTCATTTTCTAAGGACAATCACTAATTGTTATTCATTAGAGTGAAATTTATTCGAATTTCTAAAGTCATTTCCAAAAAATGTCATAAAGAACATATGTAGATTATTTGATTAATCCTTGTTAATCCTGATACTTTTTTTTGTAAAAATCTATTTTTATAGAAAACATTGGTTAAATAAACTCATTGTTCAAAAATTTAAGTAAATACCCTTTGTTAAGTTTGAGATTTTCCGGCTAATTTTTCAAATCTAATCCTTGCAAAAATATAAATAAACTTAAATTTTTAGAATATTCAGTGAGTAATCTTGGTAAAATTGTTATTTCTTATAAAAATCCAAATTGTGACTCAAATAATTTCTCTCTTTTTTTATATAAAATCTGAAATTTTGCATTTCTATGTGAATTCCATAAAAAATCAATATCAGCAATTTCCACAAACAAAATTTACAACTGAAACTCATTATTTATGATTGTAAACCATAAAAATAATGAATTTTTAATGAAAACACGAAACGTTGCAAGTCATCAATCATAACAAAATAACAGAAACTGTAAAAAATTAAATAAATGAAAATAAATTGCATATTAATAATCCCTCTTATTAAAATGGCATCAATAATTCACAATTTTCTCGACTCTTTATTTTTATTTCCCTTCTAATTTTCATGCAAAATATCGATTTCTTCCTGTATAGTTATCCTGTTAAAGAAACCTTGCTAAGGTAAGTTTTCATGAAAAAGTGATTTCAATTATGAAAGTAAACGAACAATACGAACATCTCGCAGAAGCGAATTTCCTTCCTCCCACGCAAAGAAGTCAGTAAGTAAGTAACTAAGGCATAAGTTAAAATTACGAAAAGTTTGGCAAGCACGTGAAAATCACAGGACTTAATTTATTCCCGTGAATAGAATCCAGGTTCGCGCAATATTTCCTCGACCCACTCTTGAGTTTTTTCAACCCTTTGCAGCACTTATTGCCCAACTTTCATCAAGTTTTCCTGAAGAAACTCTTCGGACTTTAAGTAACTACCACTCGAATACCTGTTTTGAAAGGTACTCGACTGAAATGATAAGAAAATCAATAATTTTCATATCAAAAATTCTTCAACTATCAAAAAAAATTTCCCATGATTATTTTTGGAATAACTAATCAAATATTTAATTTTCCCAAAGAATAAATGAGTTTAAAAATATAGTCCTTGAAAAAAAGTCATGAAGCCTGGAAAATTTGTAAAGGCAACATTTTTGGATGCTAATTGGGAGAATTTAAAGTCTCGTCACGTTTGGAACATTGCCCCTCATTAAAACTCTTGCAACTCTTGAAGAGTTGGTATTAGTTGATGAAATTGGAATGGTGGGTTGAGGTTTGGCTTTAGTGTCTATGACTATGTCGACTAAAACTAGGCTAGACTCGAAGACTCGAGTGGAAGGGTTTTGGCGAGGACGTGGATTTGAAAGCATTTCGCACGGAATCGAGCTAATTACTAATTAGCCAAGACGGAAATGGCTGACTTCCGGAACACTTGAACCGTCCCCGATGCCGCCGTCGACATGTGACTTCGTTATCCCCACCCTTCTAGGGCTTTTCATGCATTTCCTTTTCGGAATTTCGGATCGAACGAATTGCACGGATGCACATTAATGTCCTAACGTCATTTGCGCGCTCATCACGTGCCCTTTTTTGAATGCCTGGCTAATGCCAATCAGGAAATGGAATTATTTGTGCACTTGTAGCTCCTTTACAATCCATTTTTCTTCATTTCCTTTTCCCAAATCACAACATTTTTCCAAAGCTTATTCATAATCCACTCTAATAGTTATCCTTTTCATTTTTTATTTTTGTTAGGGAAATTTCAAATTTTCTCATATTTATTTTTTTCATTTTGTTGGACTTATTAAAAATCTTAATTCCAAATGTAATTCTCTACTTTTAATCAGAAAACGCCTCGTGAAATATGAAAGGAAATAATGAAACGTGACGAAGGCAATTCTGAACGCTCCATTTTCAGCCTGTATATTTCCCTTGGTGCGCCATTTCAAATGGCATGCGCTCTTTGACAAGCAAATTACGATTCGTGAAGGTCATAAATATGCAATGCAGACGGTGAAAAAATGTGTCGACCAAATAGGAAATGCCATGAATGTAATTACACTTGCATTCGATTCCATGATTTGTGCCAGTCTTACATGGAAAAAATTGCAGACAGAAAGAGTTTTTCCCACTTTCAGATTGTAATCATACTTTTGACTATTTGGGAGTGGCAAAAATTTCAGTAAATTGCATTTTCTATAATTTCTCGTGTCAACATCACAAAGTTGCTGCTTATATTTTATAATATTGACTCAAAACTCATTAGTTCGTTTCTAAAGCCTAAAGAAATGCAAATAAATTGCTTTATAATTTAAATAATAATTTAATCGTTATCCTATGAATTATTTATGAGGTAATTTAATAATTTTTTGATATAATGTAAATTAGGTCGTGCAAAATGCATGCAAAAAACAAAGAGGTTGAAAGTTACATTAAATCATCCAAAATTCATTTAGAAATTCAAATATTATAAATTTTAAATGAGTATATCATTGGAAAATTGTTTGTAATAACTTTTCATACAAAATATTTTAACTAAATTAACTAAATCAATACTCTTAAACAAAATTGTTATCTAATAGATTAAATTATAAACAAAAATGTTATAATTAAATTTTTCTTTTGTCCTTGAGAAATAATTTTAAACTTTTTTATAAATCAATACCTACTTTAAATTTAATAAAATAAAACATTAAGAATAAATTCTATTGAGAATAAATTCTAACAGTTTTACAATACTTCAGTAAACTTTGTACAGTTTTACAAAATTTTCCCACCTGTTGATTAACAATACAACTTTTTCATTTTTGGTTTTTAAAGTTAATAAAATTCAATCTAATGTTTAACAACATTTCTTTAAAGAATTAACTTCTAATTAATTATAGAAACTCCCAAAACTTATGATTACATCCTTAAAATAAATTATCCTTGGCATTTTCTATTTGAATCAACATTTCACATCCGTCTTTCAATTCTTAATCTTATTGTGGTTAATTAAACCAATTAAAAACTGATCATTAACTGACCCAGTCACTTCATCAAATTACTTCCTGCTGTCATCACTTGCCTGTAATTTGCAGGACTCTTTGAGATCGATTAATTACAATTAAAATTCATTTCAACGCTCAGTGCCAACTTTTAAACTAATTACTCGACGTTCACTGGCTCTAATTATCATCTTGCCACTATCATTAATTAATACCATCATATCTCCATTCTTCGTCATATCTTCCTTCAATTTCATACCATTATCCTGCAATTTTTTCATTGTGTTCTTCCCATGAATGAAGGTAAATGTTAATTATCCTTCGAATTTTCCGAATTTTCAGGTGATTGGAAATGGGAAATCGTTGGAATTTGTGAAATACCTACCATCATGGGAATCGTAGAGGTAAATAATCTTATTCCATCCGTAGTATTTGACGGTGTCGATGATGGCTTGATGATATTCAGGCCGCATCGAGATGGCGTAATCGATGAAACCGGAAGATGGTGCAAGCACCTTTTCCGGAAACCATGGTGTCACGAAGGGCATTTGGAAGGTGTTGCTGTACGAATGCAGAGTGTCGAAGGAATCCGGTGAAACTGCACCCAACATTGAGTAGACTCCACGTGAGAATTGATTGCAAACTGAAAAAAGGATAATTTTTATTATTATGAGTTTTCAGGGCACATCAAAATGCATAAATTATTTTTAATTAGCACGTTTCATCATGGGAATCAAAGACCAAATGCAGAATATTTGTCAGAAAAATTATTCAAAGTTGGAAATTTTTAAAGACTTTGTTTTTTACATCAAAATCAAGATAATATTTTTCAAGTTTATATTGCAAATGGATTGAGATATTTCTAATGTGGAAAAAGAAATGTATAGAAGAAAAGTCCATCTTTTCAAAGATATAAAATAGTAATCCTTGTAAATTGAAAATTTAGTGTTCAAGCCTTATAAACTTTAGTTCCAATCCAAGAATTAGTTTAACAAAGTTAGTAAATTTTTAGGACTAATAAGTTTACGATGTGAAGTTTGATTTATATTATATACAAATTAACAATAACTTTTAATTTAAAAAAATCAAAAATACTCAAAGAAGTAAGAAAACCTCCCGCAAAAATTGCAAAAAGAAAATTTTAAGAAATATGAATTTTAGCGAGAAACTTGGAACAAATTGAATCTTGGATGGAATTAAGCCCTGAAAAAGCCGACAAAGAGTCAGACACGTGAGAAATACGAAAGGAAATTGCACATTTTCATTCGTTATTCGCACCATTCGCACAACCCTTGCCGCACAGCTTGCGGCAACTACTGGAACTAACGCAGACGAAGAGGAAAAAAAAACGCGCACGCGGAAAAACCTATTGCGCTAATGTGTCATAAATCACCAACATCCACATGCAATCTGGCACGTGCAAAAAGCGGGCATAAAATCTACACGTACATATACACATATGCAGGCGGGTGTAAAAGAGGAGGGCGGAAATATGTTCGAATTCGAACCTGAGAGGTGTTTTTCGCTTCCGTCGGAAAAACAACAAACGCAAGCACGAAGTTTAATACCGACTGGTTTACCACCTCTATTTAGTCCATTTAGTTTGCTGATTAAATTGCGACACATTTAATGGGGTCATGTCGGTTTTTCGAGGGTGCTTCCGAACCGGAAATTCACTAATGTGCGGATTTTAATCTTTTTATTGTCAAGCTGTTCGAATTTACGGTCTGAATTTCCGGAGATAATGGACACAGTTGTAATTAGTGGTATTGCTTACTTGTTTTTTTTTTTGGGGTTTTCTCAAAGTTTCCCAGAGTTATTTTAAGAATTTAAGGTTTTCCTTGTCTCCAATTTTTGTTACTAAATTTTGGTGATAATAATCACCAAAAAAGCAGAAAATTGAGGTGTTTTTATTGAAACTATGGAACTATGAAAAATTGATTATATTTTAATGATTTTCGCGAATGATACTTGGCAATTTTATTTCAGTGAAACGATTACATTCACAATGAAAAATTCCGTGTGACAGCAACTCGCGTTTTTCTAATTTTTGATATGGTTCCAACTGGCCGCAACTGGCTTTGTAATTATGTTCCATTAAAACAATTGCTTTTCCACTCTGGCAAACAAAAAAAAATTGCACACGCACGAGAGTCATGTAACCGACGATGAAATGCAACCAGAATATTTTTCATAAAAATGCCAGCCGAGTTTCGTATGGAATGGAAAATGTCACCAAAGTATATGCATGCACTTATGCCTTATCTACGTCAGGGAAAGCAAGAGCTTGTTTATGTGTTCAAAATTGAATTTCCATACCGTTCATGTAATACAATTATGATTACTGAATACTAAATACAGGGTCGTACTTATTTTCCTACTTTAAAAATTCAAAATTTTGATCTTTCTATTAGTTCCCAGGAAAATCACAATGAAATTTTGGAGCTACTTATTGAACAAATACCAAAAACAATTTTCCAAGCAATTAGGAAAACTTGGATGGAATCATCCCATCCATCCACACCAATCTTCAAAAGGCTTTGTTTGAGAACTTTGATAACTTCTGATATGAAGTCCTCAAGTTTTCTTTGTATACCCAAATGCTTTGTTATCCTGTGCAGCTCATTTCGTTTCTTTTCTTGTTTTTTTTGCTTTCATTTCGCACGTCTTTGTTCGTATCCTTTATTTCCTAGCATTTTCTCTATGTTCGCTTCGTGATATTTGCTCCTCGAAATCCTCGATATTTGCACTCGGTGTACGAAGGAGCAAGATGTGCATTCAGTCGTCCTTCGATGTGCATTATTGCGAAAGCGCATCGACGAACGCAAACGTAAAGTGCACCTCGACTTTCAGCACCGTCTAGAGCGTCATCCAGCGAGGAAGAAACGACGAAGGATGCAGTCAAGTTGAAAGGGAATGGAATGAAAAGCGCAGTCCTCGCGTTTAAAGGAGTGGAAAGGAGCGGAAAACCATTAGCACCCAATGTCGTCCCTTGTTGGCTCCATTGAATTTACTGTGACAACTATTGTTTTCTTATAAAATAGAAACGAGCTGGGATCCTTGTTGTAATGGTTTTTATCGTGGGGTTAATAGGACTGTTGGGGATTATCCTGGAAATTTCCTCGAAGTACAAAGCTGGGAAATTACACGAAATTATGGAAATTTAATTCATTGTTTTGGAAAACCTTTGTTTGATAATGAAAAGTACAATTTTTATCTATCAAAATGTGAAAAAATCAAACTGATATCACTTCCGGTTTGCAAATTAAAATTTTATTCTGAAATCACTATAAATTTTCATTTTATTTCATAGTAATTTATTGTTTGACTGAATAATTTTTAAAACAAAAATTATCAAGCATTTTAAAGTTTGGATTTTATTCTTCAATTTGTTTTTTTAATCTTGAAAATCAATATTCAGTAGGATACGAAAAATAATATGTTATCCTAGCAATTTTTCCACTGATATTTTAAGGACATTGAATAAATTTATGAAAATTTAATTCATTGCTTTCGAAAACTCCTTAAAAGTAATTATCTGTATAATTGTTATCTATGAAATTGTGATTGTGATAGATTTCATTCTTCAATTTGTTTTCCAAATCTTGAAAATCAATATTCAATAGGATATCAAAAATAATATGTTATCCTAACAATTTTTCCAATGATATTTTTAGTAATTTTGAATACATTTATGAGAATTTAATTCATTGCTTTCGAAAACTTTTGGAAAATAAATATCAGTATAATTTTTATCTCTCAAATTGGGAAAAATCAAATTGTTATCCTTTAGGGTTTCGAATATAAATTCTAAATTCATAAAAAAATTTTACTTTTAATTTTTACATCTAAGATAATCTAGCATCAAATTAAAGCTGAGATTTAATATATTAATATGTTTTTCAGATCATAAAAATCGGTTTAAATAAAATATCAAAAATAATATATTATCCTTGCAGTTTTTCCCATGATATCCTCCTGTCAGAAACATCTAAAACTCAATTTTTTTCGGGTACATATTTACATTAAATAAATTCCCCTCATTTTAAAGCAGAATAATTCAACAAGCAAACATTTCCCCCTTTTTCTACCCCTGCCAAAAACATTTTCGCTTCCCAGAATTTCGTAGCACTTTCCAGAAAAGTAGACATAATATTCTAAATATACGAGAATACAAGAAAGTTCAATCGAAAATGGAAAAGTTCGGGCTCGCCCCAACGAGTGAGCTGGAAGGAAAATGAAGTGCAAAGGTGCATTAAGTAAACTTTCAAAGAAAACTTTTGACGTCTGAACAATTTGCGCCAATTTAGCCATGCGAAACATGCGAAAATGGAAAATGGTCTCGATGGCTGGAAACGAGGGGTTGAAAATGTCAGTAACTTCTTTCTTTCCAAGGTGACTCCTCAACTCGAAGGCGTTCCAATCGTCCTTCCGGGGCACCGGATGTGACAGGACAGGATGTGTTGACATTTTCCTTTATGCTTGTTCGATGCTTGTTATCATAATGACTCAAATTTTGCATGCGAAAAGTTTTTTGCTTGATTCAGCAGTAATCCAAGTTTAATACCATTACAAGGTGTTCTAAATATAAGGACTTTCAAAAAATGGAATTGATCCTTGTTGATTTTAAATATGATGGAATAAATTACGAATGAAATCGACTGGGAATTTTCTGGAACACTTTGTAGCAAGTGTAGAAAACGTGTAAAGCTGAAAGTACTTGCAGCTTTAGTGTGATTTTAAGCTTTCGTAGATAGATAGAATCGACATTTGGTAGATTAGAATTTTATGCGAACGGCTTAACCGCCTCCTAGAGCGAAATCGAACAATTCCTCGCCGTTTCCGAGCATTTCGCACCAAAGCTCGAGGTGATAGCGATCGCAATCGTCATGGTTTGTGTGCGCATCCATCGAGGATTTGAGGAAGCGGATGGAAAACTACTTACTAAGTCGTGATAGCTTGAATGCGTCCGCTGTATTGATGACATCCACGTACGCTTGCAGCTCAATGCGACGTGCAGTTGCATTCTGGTTGTGATTGAGCATTGCGAATTTGAAAGCTGTTTGCACTTCATCTGTCCCTTGCTCGAAAATTGCACCTAAAAACAGACAAATGTTAATTTTTCATTCGTACAACAAATCAACAATAATTCAATATCACATTTCATAAAAAGTATTCGTAGATTCGTAGAGTGATGAAATTTGTGACTAATCAAAGAAATGAATTTTCATGTTGGTTGGATACACGAACATACGAATGGCGCGTGGAACGTGACGAAAAGAAAATTAGTTTACATGCCACGCTATCCATAGGGAATTGGGAATTTTCACTGTGGTTACATTTCATATAGCCAGAGATTGTAATTCATAGTTGGTTCAATGCTCATAGGATTGGTTCGCATGCGAGCAAAGTATCTCCCATTAGACATGCATGAACGACTGGGAAAACTTGATGAAAAGTTAATGTTTGGAAATATTCATAGGATGCATCAAGTATGCTCATGCTTATTGCATGTGTTCCTGGATGATTATTATACGTTTGTGAAAGTGTGAGGATAATTTCATTCTTTATTGCATTTTAAGTGATTGCCCAATCATTTTCATTTGTTTTCCTTTGCTGAGGGTTTTTTAAAAGTCAGTCATTGGTCAATTGGTCAAATTTTCAGAGGAAAATAGATTTCAGATTAATGTCAAGAAAGACAGTAGTGAACTAAAAAAATATAATTTTTCACGAGCAAATCAAAAAATGTTCGTCTCCTAGCTCCAATAGAAGAGAAGTTATCGAGATTTGAAATTTTTTTGCAAAAAAGCAAAAAGCACTTTTTGTAAAAATATTTTTTGTCTCCGATTAAGGCCTAAAAAATATAGAAAGGTGGTATTTTTCAGGAGGAACTCAAAAAAATTTTTGGTCTCCTAACGCCATTAGAACAAAAGTTATCGCAATCTGAAATTTTTTGCAAAAAAAGCAAAGAGCCTTTGTACTTTATGCGAAAATATTTTTTGTCTCCGGTTAAGGCCTAAAGGATCTAGAAAGATGATATTTTCCACGAGGAACTCAAAAAATTTTTTGGTCCCACTAGAACAAAAGTTATAGTCATTGGTATTTTTTTGCAAAATAGCAAAGAGTACACATTTTGCGAAAATATTTTTGTTTCCCGATTAAAGCCTAATTTGAAATTGTTTGCAAAACTGGATTTTCCACATAAATTATTATTTAATTTTAAAATTTTTCAGTTTTTGAAAGAAAGTAACTGATACAACTGAAAAAATTTACCAAATAATAGTTTATGAGTAAAAAGGAAATTGAAACCAATCTAGAATTCTAACATCCTTCGAACGTTTTCACTCGTTGCTGAAATGCAGTTTTAACTGGAAAGTTTGCATAAGTATGTAACACAATTGTTGAATTCGCATTTGGAAGCATTTTCATTCAGAATCGCGTGCCAGAAGCGATGGCTTTCCCATTTCAAACTAGTCCAACTAAAATGAAACCACGATAAGGCCATTCTTTTCATTCGACTGAGATAGAGCTATGTAAATTCGGTGAAATGGCTGCCAGCAATGGTGCATTCAGCAAACGATGCAATATGCTACAAACAATCATAATACGAATGCTTCCATGTTGCTAACAACATGCACTACGTGCTAACAATTGAGTGTTCACTTAGTGGCTCAAAATCTATACCAAAAACAACCAGAAACATTTTGCTACTCGAGAAAACTTCATCGTGATATTGATCAACTTGAAAGTATCAATTATCCTCGAAGGGAACCCTTCATCCCTTTTATTCAATAAAATGTTCGTAAAAAATAAAATTTTCCACAAACTGAAAAGAAGCAGAGCATTCTCTCTCGCTCGAAAAATAGCAGTAAGAAAATAAGGATATAAGTTGCGGGGATTGTATGGTCGACAGAGTGGAACGGGAAGGGTAAAAAGTCGTAAAGCCAGCTGCAAAACGAAGCGAGCGCGAAAAAGCTGTGCGAAAGCTGCACGACAACTTTTTTCTACCATTGAACACAAGTTCCTCGTCACGCTACACTAATTCCCCAGAAGTCCTGGTGGCTTCCTTTCGTCCTTTCGTTTTCCACGCGCGCATTTCGTGTGCATTCCCATCATTCCCCCCCGCACCTCATCCTCTTCCGCCGCCTCCAGAAGTCGCATTCGGCTTCCAGCTTTCGATTCCCGGCTTTGTAATGCGTCCATTTGGACGTGGCGTGTCTTAAATGTTTTATTTTTCATTTAGGCCGCACCAATGACCGAAAGAGCGAATTTTCCGTGCAGGATATCCACGGAGAAAATCCAAAGACAAAAGAAGGAGGAAATTCGGTGAATAGGATGAACGGAAAGGATCACATCAGGATTCAGAATTTATTAGCATTTAAGTTCCGATTTCCGGACACTAAAATTTTAGCAGCAATAAAAAATTATTTAAAGAAAATGTTAAAGGGCAATTATTTTGTTGATGTTTTCAGAATGATATTCTTTCAAAAATTACATCTAGGATTTAGAAATATTAAGTAATTGTAAGTTTAGTAGCGGACTAGACAGACGTTGTCCTGTGCACATGACATTAATTTAGAATTTCACTGAAAAAAAAAATCATCGAATAAGGATTTCGCTATCTCTGAAAATATTGAATCGATCTGAAAAATTTAAAGAGCCTTTTGTTCAGCTACATATATGTATGTAATGCCAAAAAGAAAATCAGAAATAAAACCATTGGGTTGCTTAAATTTCGCTAAAAAAGAATACCGGTAAAAAAGAATACCGTTAAAAAAGAATGTCGCTATCTCTGAAATTACTGAAACAATGTGAAAAATTCTAAGGGCCTTTTGTTCAGCTACTTACACGTATGTAATGCCAAAAAGAAAATCTCAAATAAGATCAATGAATCGCTGAAAATTCCTTAAAATAGGATACCACAAAAAGAGAATTTTGCTATCTCTGAAATTACTGAAACGTTCTGAAAAATTAAAAGGCAAAAGGTCCTCAGGTACATATATGTACATAATGCCAAAAAGAAATTCTGAAATAAGATCAATGATTCGCTGAAAATTCCTTAATAGGAATACCGCTAAAAAAGAATTTCGCTATCCCTGAAATTACTGAAAGGATCTGAAAAATTCAAAGGATCTTTTGTTCAGCTACTTATACGTATGTAATGCCAAAAAGAATATCTGAAAATATACATTGATATCGCTGATAATTTCGAAAATTGTACAAAATTGAAAAACTAACTATAAATATAACTTTTAAATTGAGTCCTTTGCCCAGTGGCAGTGGCGCACTGGGCACATCGTGGCTTGGTCGTTCCTCGAAGTCAAACAACGGCCACTGCGGATGGAAGTTGGAATGGTGACCGATTTCGAGGGGTCGACAGTTCGAGCCTGTTGGTTGCAGGACTTCCACATCTCGGGCCA